>WNWK01000816.1:0-85000 GCA_009830355.1 Cherax destructor
CAACTGCTTCTTAAACACGGGTTAGCCAGCGGCTTCTTACCACGGGTCAGCCAGCGGCTTCTTAACCACGGGTCAGCCAGCGGTTTCTTAACCCCGGGTCAGCCAGCGGCTTCTTAACCATGGGTCAGCCAGCGGTTTCTTAACCACGGGTCAGCCAGCGGTTTCTTAACCACGGGTTAGCCAGTGGCTTCTTAACCACGGGTTAGACAACGGCTTCTTAACCACGGGTTAGCCAGCGGCTTCTTAACCACGGGTCAGCCAGCGGCTTCTTAACCACGGGTCAGCCAGCGGCTTCTTAACCACGGGTCAGCCAGCGGCTTCATAACCACGGGTCAGCCAGCGGCTTCTTAACCACGGGTCAGCCAGCGGCTTCATAACCACGGGTCAGCCAGCGGCTTCTTAACCACGGGTTAGCCAGCGGCTTCTTAACCACGGGTCAGTCAGCGGCTTTAACCACGGGTCAGCCGCGGCTTCATAACCACGGGTCAGCCAGCGGCTTCTTAACCACGGGTTAGCCAACGGCTTCTAACCACGGGTTAGCCAGCGGCTTAACCACGGGTCAGCCAGCGGCTTCTAACCACGGGTCAGCCAGCGGCTTTAACCCGGGTCAGCCAGCGGCTTCTTAACCACGGGTCAGTCAGCTGTGGTTTAGCCATTCAATGGGCCAATATCAAGACTCGCGTCAGGAGACACTTTCCAATTTCCTGAACAGAAATCCTTGAATGTACAGTTACACGAAGAAAGGAGCACTGCAGCAGGCCTATTGGCCCATGCTAGACAGGTCTAACATGTCATGATATTAATCACTACAGAAGACGAAAGCAAAACAAATCTTACGATAAATCCTTAATTTAGAGAATCTTGTCGGGAAGAACCAGACAATTTAATTTTCTGGAAATTCACGTAGTTCTGAGGTCAGGTAATTTATTCCTAAACATAAAAAAAAATCCTTTGATTATTGACAGAAAAAAGCTGGACGCAACGCGAAACCGGTAATACTAAAATAGTAACCGTAAAAAATAAACATTAAAAATTGAAAAGAATTAGAAAAACGAGAACAATATGTAGTGGCAGGTATGTGGAGTAACCTGGCAGGGAGCCTTGGCAGCCATGTACGGTCAGCGGTGTGGAAGCCCTCGGCGTCAGGACGAGTCCTAACAAAATATTAGTAGCCGTCAGCCCCCATGTGTTGGCGCGTCTTGTTCCCTCCGCCAACACCCACCACAAAAAGTGCTAATCTCGACGCCACCTGAATACAGAGCTCCCATGTGACCCGGTTCTGTGTTTATTTGGTATTACTTTTTCTGTTTACGAAGCCCTTTGGTATCTGGGCTGATGGATCGCAGTCGGGAAGACGCGGCCAGCAACCCTGACAGCGATACCGTGTAAATAAAAGCGATACCGTGTAAATCAGGTTATCACCATTAATAAGCCATTGAGAAATCTCACGAGGTCTTAAGGGTCGTTTTACTTAGTGGCTGAAAGGGAAATGAGCTGTAAACGTAAGTAATTAGTATTAATTTTGTAAAAGTGATTAAGCTATTTCAAGTCGCAGGTCAGATAAGACGGACAGAGAATTATTGCTGTTAATTTAGATTTTTATCACGAGAGATTTGAAGCGAAGGCATATAACAACGCTCTCGCTCTAATACATATTTCTTATAATTTTCTACTTGTCGCTTCTCTCGACTTCACACCGCGATACTTATAACCCATAGGGAAATGTGTAAGAAAGCATTGTTCATTGACATTGACTCCACATGGTGACATAAATGCCGGTGGTGGAAAGATGCAACAACGATCGGCTTTATGGCCTCGGTGTGGGTTGGACCGCACAGGATAATACACACATTAACACGTGGATACATTCCACGTCTGTTGCAATCATAATTCCTCTTCATTTTCACTGTTGATAATATAATTGATGAAACGAAGCTTCAGATATACGGAGTGTTAAACAAATTGCTTTTAGGCTATAAATTGATTAGAATTCAGCGTATATACGTAATATTACCCATCAATATGACCATGTGTAGCATAATGTCTCCACTGAAAACAACAGAAGGCCACCACTTACCTCCGTCACCTCCACCTGGAGGACTTTTAATTCTGCTCTGGTTTTATTACTCCACCAACAACACGCTCCATTCATCACCTCGGTATCAATTACTCGAGAATCAGCAGTTCATTGAAGATTAACAATCAGACGACCCCTTGAGTGGGACAAGCGCGGAGACCGTATATGGCTGGCGGCTCCTGGAAAGAAGTTATGGTGATTTGATCTCGCCTGTGATACCAGCGCTTGTTTACTGTAGTGGCAGTGACAGCCACCAGTCCTGCTCAGACATACTTTTCACCAGCCACACCCTGAGACACTGGTCACCAGCACCTAGCAGCAGTCACACCCTGACACTAGTCACCTGCACCTAGCAGCAGTCACACCCTGACACACTGGTCACCAGCACCTGGCAGCAGTCACACCCTGATACACTGGTCACCAGCACCTGACAGCAGTCACACCCTGACACACTGGTCATAAGCACCTAGCAGCAGTCACACCCTGACACACTGGTCACCAGCACCTGGCAGCAGTCACACCCTGATACACTGGTCACCAGCACCTGGCAGCAGTCACACCCTGATACACTGGTCACCAGCACCTGGCAGCAGTCACACCCTGACACACTGGTCACCAGCACCTGGCAGCAGTCACACCCTGACACACTGGTCACCAGCACCTGGTAGCAGTCACACCCTGACACACTGGTCACCAGCACCTGGCAGCAGTCACACCCTGACACACTGGTTAATAGCACCCGGCAGCAGTCACACCCTGACACTGGTCACCTGCACCTAGCAGCAGTCACACCCTGACACACTGGTCATAAGCACCTAGCAGCAGTCACACCCTGATACACTGGTCACCAGCACCTGGCAGCAGTCACACCCTGACACACTGGTCACCAGCACCTGGCAGCAGTCACACCCTGACACACTGGTCACCAGCACCTGGCAGCAGTCACACCATGACACACTGGTCACCAGCACCTGGCAGCAGTCACACCCTGACACACTGGTCACCAGCACCTGGCAGCAGTCACACCCTGATACACTGGTCATAAGCACCTGGCAGCAGTCACACCCTGACACACTGGTCACCAGCACCTGGCAGCAGTCACACCCTGACACTGGTCACCTGCACCTAGCAGCAGTCACACCCTGACACACTGGTCACCAGCACCTGGCAGCAGTCACACCCTGACACACTGGTCACCAGCACCTGGCAGCAGTCACACCCTGACACACTGGTCACCAGCACCTGGCAGCAGTCACACCTTGACACACTGGTCACCAGCACCTGGCAGCAGTCACACCCTGACACACTGGTCACCAGCACCTGGCAGCAGTCACACCCTGACACACTGGTCACCAGCACCCGGCAGCAGTCACACCATGACACACTGGTCATAAGCACCTGGCAGCAGTCACACCCTGACACACTGGTCACCAGCACCTGGCAGCAGTCACACCCTGACACACTGGTCACCAGCACCTGGCAGCAGTCACACCCTGACACACTGGTCACCAGCACCTGGCAGCAGTCACACCATGACACACTGGTCACCAGCACCCGGCAGCAGTCACACCCTGACAAACTGGTCACCAGCACCTGGCAGCAGTCACACCCTGACACACTGGTCACCAGCACCTGGCAGCAGTCACACCCTGACACACTGGTCACCAGCACCTGGCAGCAGTCACACCCTGACACACTGGTCACCAGCACCTGGTAGCAGTCACACCCTGACACACTGGTCACCAGCACCTGTCAGCAGTCACACCCTGACACACTGGTCACCAGCACCTGGTAGCAGTCACACCCTGACACACTGGTCACCAGCACCTGGTAGCAGTCACACCCTGACACACTGGTCACCAGCACTAGTTACCGAAACGTCTATATAATATTCTCAGTTGTTGGACTTGTGCCTAATACCTCAACGTGTTGATGTTATATAGCATTGATGTTAGAATGAAAAGTTAACCCGGTGCGGTATAGTGCTTACGTAGACGTCGTAAGTGACATAATTTAAGTGATTATTTGGTATACCCAGGTAAATATCTCTCCCGTAATGTAATTATTTTTAGGTCTTACCATATGATCATAATTAGTCGCAACTTCCATTTTCGTATAACAAGGACAGCTGATCGATTCTTAACTTTAATTTTATTTTTAGAAAACCAAGATATCACGTCAGTCAATCAGAGGCAGCTAAAAGAACAGCTAAATATACACGAGGACCAGAGTTATTTACTCAGCCAGGTGTAATAAATAAACGGTTGAAATAGACAAGGAAAATGCAGCTCTTGATTCACAACACTGCTGAAGTCGGTTATGAATCGGAATCAAGGTTGTTTATTGGATCTGAGGGTAATGGCTAGCAGAGAGAAGCTTAAGGATCTCAACCTAATAATAATATTTGAGGAAATGAGAACCAGGGAAGACATGATCATAACATACAAAAAATTCAAGATTAGGTAGAGTGGATAGGGACAAGCCGTTGAAGATTCGAAGAGAGGGAGCCGGGGACACAGATAGTACGTGGAACTCTCTAAACTAGATCTAATGATTATAATCATAACCATAATTTTTAAAGGGGTGGACCTGTAAGCCAGGGGAAGGCTTCGTTCAGATGATCAAAACACTTGGAAACACTTGTCCCTAACTTTAGATAAAGACGTTGTGGAGTTACACACTGTACACAGCACATGAGTAGACTATACAAGGTCCTGGAGGTCAGAAACTAACAAAACTTGTCCCTAAGATTTAAGAGGCAGGGCCAAGAGCAATGAATCAACCCCTCCAAATACAACTAGGTGAATACACAGGCACACACGTAAGTAATAATGACGTACTACATATGTATGGTAGTAAATCTCGCAACAATTACATAGATTATATCTTACATTTGACCTAGTTTTGCTAGTTCTGTCAGTAGAGTCATAAGAACGACTCAGCCTCCCAAAACGCCCTCCTAAACGTCAGCAACACAAGCTAAGTGAATTCCTGAGCCAATTGCTGCTGAACTAAATACCAATGATATATTTTTTGTCTTGCAACTGGTAGTAAAGAAATATGTGTATCAGCTGGCCACTCAGATTCGAAACTAAAGATAACTTTATTCTGACTGAACACTCTCTAATTTAATAACCTTGGTTTCTCCATGAATTTATTTGTAGAGATTTACCAGCTTAAGGTTCTTGAATTTAATTATCGATCTGGTGAGACCAATCAATTGACGTACGTTAACATGTATATAAAAGTGCGTTAACGTCTGGCATTTAAATGGCCTTTTCAACTCTTTGATATTATTAGTTCCAGTCAATGAATATTAAATAATGGATTGGCCTTGGGCACAAAGCACTGCGAGATAGTCTGATGATATCCTACGTTTGTATCTGAATACTGTGCTCCTACCCAGCAGGTTACAGAGTGCAGCCTACCAATGAGTATTGCACAACGGTGATGTTACTGTTAAAACAGTTGGGTACATGGCCAAAGGTACTGGGCACTTACCAGACAACTAAATGCTACCCACAGTTAGACAGTACTTGCTAAGATAATTTTGCATATGCCCTCTATGACGGTACGCAGCTGGCATGATGAACTCTAGAGTTCTAGAGTGATATACTGACACTTGAGTCTTGTTTGGATAAGATAGATGAGCACTTTGCTTAGTTTAAGAAAAAAATCACTTTTGTTCAACCACCAGTCTGTACAATTATAATTTACTAAAGTAAATTTAATATACCTTCATATCATAGCCTAATAATGTGATGGAACGGTTTGGTAAAGCGACAAGTTGAAGAATGAGACACTTGTACAACATTTTCAAATCTGTATTGAGGAAACATTTCGTCAGCCAGTGGCTTCTTCAGTCCAATACAGAGGTAAAAAACAGTGAAAGATGAGGAGGCGAATGAAGTAATCAGTCCCCCAGCCTGGAGTCGACGTGTTCAGTCATAGCCTAATAACCCTTACACTAACCCAGTAATATTATTAATCTTAGAGTACACTGTCCACTAAAAACAATCTAAGATTATAATCTATATAAAGTGAGAGCTATAAGGATGTTAATATCAATGAGAGCTATGACGAAGGTCGTGTGAAGGTGAGACCTATGACGAAGGTCGTGTGAAAGTGAAAGCTATGACGAAGGTCGTGTGAAGGTGAGAGCTATGACGAAGGTCGTGTGAAGGTGAGAGCTATGACGAAGGTCGTGTGAAGGTGAGAGCTGTGACAAAAGTCGTGTGAAGGTGAGAGCTATGCATTGTTGATATGAATATCAGAGCTTCAGAGCTGGTGTGAGCCTGTTGCCCCCCAAGGCCCATTTGGCCACCAAGAGAAATTTTGCAAGGCGGAAAAAGACTGCTTTGGGACCCCTGGAGGCAGACTGAGGCTTCTCTCAAAATTGAGAATTTGAAGTTCAATAAAACAATTGGTAAACTTTAATTTCCTGCGCAGCAGAATGACCAGATAACATTCTTTATACATATATTTTATAGATTTTTAAATTTTTTGTTGACCTATAACTATACAAGTGCCTAAATTTTTAAACGTTTAATAAGTCCTCTCAAAGTAAAATAAATTCTTAAAAGTTTAATATTTACTTAGACTACTTAGTGAAATGAGCTTTTCTAGCTTTTTCTCTGCAAAATTTCTAATAACACTATCAAAATCAATTTCTCTGCTTGATTCAAAATAAAACGTCTGTGGCTATGGGGCCCCTTCAAATATTCACACCCGGGCCCCAGACCAATGTACGGGCTGAATATCCCCCGTCTCATAGGCCCTGGTTCCCCCTGTTCACCTAACAGTAGATGGCAACCGACTATTGTGTTTTCTCTGGGAACAGGACCAAAAGGCCTTAAAGGAAACAAGCCACACTAGTTAGCTTTCCTGGGTTAGAGTGAGTTAATGAGCCTCCGGGTTCAAAATCAGAATAAAACCTCCTTCTTTTTCAAGGTCTAGTGAGTGCATAGAAATTATAATGAGAGTAGTTCACTTATACAGTAATATCAGGAAAAATCTAATCTCTATACATAATATTACTCTCTCATTTATATATACTGATATTGACATCTGTGTGTGCATATAACCCTACGGTAACTTACATCATCCACAGCATCACAGCATCCTTCATTATCTCTATGATTACAGAGAAAAGTGAATTTTTTTTGAGGGGTTCGTTTTGGTTCCATTTCAAAAGCCTAAGCACAAATCTTTTCATATTCTTATTTTCTAAATAAAACCATCAAACATTTTCATACATGCATTTTACGCATATATATCTTTTAAACCTGTATGTCCCGAGAGAGATTACCGAGTGGTTTCACATATATCTAATTCAGATCATTTGAGTTCCAAATAATGCTTAGCCCCTGAAGCCTCCATCAAGCGTAGAAAACATTGATTGACTCGACAGAACTTTAGCGAGAAAAGTATATTTCACCATGATAAAATTCATAACAATTTAATACATATAAAGTAACATACATCTGTACCATATATATATATATATATATATATATATATATATATATATATATATATATATATATACATTTATTACCCTCTTTATGATTCATGCAATACAAAAACATCTACAGACCAAATGAAGCAAACAAAACGTAAGATCGAAAATTGCTTTATTGAAAGCTTTCATTCAATAAATATAATAAACTCTCAACTTATTAAAAGAGGTCAATTGGAAATAGCATAAAAACCAAAGCTTAGCAATAAATAGTATTTATCTGGGATATTATACAAAAAAAAGGAAAGCTGACATTTTTCTGCTGAGCAAGAATGTATTTGAGCAGTATATGCCAAGGTGCACTAGTCTTGGCTTATGCAAAAGATATATGACATTTACATACACAGATTATATACATAACTTCAAACTCTTCTATTAACTCGTAGAGATTTATGGAAGGCGTGACCGTAAGAAACAGGAACATATTGGAAGACGTAAAAGCTTGCATTTATGTGCGTAATATCATTATAATAACTAAGGAATTGAGAAGACAGGTGAAGAAACAGAGAAGGGAGGCCACTGCTAGAACTTATCACGTATAAAGAAAGCAAACTCCTTTTCTTATATGGACTCATGAAATCTGAAAGTTTTCAGTGTTTTACTAGCCAACGTACGTTCAAGACTTGAAAATAAGCAGGTATAAAGTTACTGTAATTGATGTATGTTGATGGATTCAAGTACACAAATACAACACATAAAACACACACGGCGAAGGGAGAGAGACCCAGTAGCGGCCAGTGAAGAGGCGGGGCCAGGAGCTATGACTCGATCCCTGCAACCACAACTAGGTGAGTACAACTAGGTGAGTACACACAAACACACACACAACCTGTGACTCAACCCCTGCAACCATATAAAGGTGAGTCTATAGGTGAGTGCACACACGAGTCACCATTGTGTAAGTCACACCACTGTGTAAGTCACACCACAGTGTGAGTCCCTACTTGCCCTGCAGAATAGGGACTGTACCAATGCTTAATTCTTATCCGAGATTACACTCGCGTACAAATTATAGATCAAACACTCACGATCTCTTGTTTGGTTTGTTTTGCAATGCAATTACAAATTATTATCCTTCACTGGCTTGTCATCCTTAGTCAGTGGGACTGATGCGCCGCCAGTTTAGCTTTCTACAACGCACGTTCTTAGGTCTGGCGTATTCGGGGAAAACTTTAGGCATTTAATACCAAAAAAAGGGTGAGTTTACGAAGCTACTCAGTGTTTTAGGCCTGAACTGAATTGAATGAAGAAGGGCCAGGAGGCTTTGAAATCTAAAGTTTCGTAAAACAAATCTATTATTTCTTAATTCCTCCTTATAAAGTGAAACGGTTTTGATAATGTAGATAAATGCTCTAGTTACCTCCACGAAACTGAAATGGATCACGTAATGTCATTTTCTGTATTAATATCTCTAGCCTGAGCTCCGTTTACTAAATTATCTCTGAATCACAACCCGACAAGACTTTCAGATTACGATTTATCTATCGAGGACACAAAACAGCCATATTTCTTGCTAAGAGTCCTCGGGACACAATCCATTTTAGAAGCTATGAATAGGGGGGTAAATATATTTTATTAAATAAAATGCTTGAGGTACTTTTACCACATATATTAAATTTTTACATCGTGCACGTTGTGGACTGAACTGAATTCTTGAAATAGACGTAGTACGACTTGCATTTTAAAATTGATTTCGTGTCGTGTATGTAACACGTACTTTTGTTCGGCTACTGGAAGCGATAATGTCAGCAATCTACGAGCAATATTCTACAAATTTCTGAGAAACATATCAAACTGGAAAAATAAAATAGTGTTCGATGCGGTCTAAGTAGTGAGCTGAATCTTTCCGACCAGTGGGAGAGACATAAACATTAATGGATTTAGTTTTTCTAGTGCCGCTTGCTCTCCAATATGTAAATGGCTTTGAAGGTCTCAGGGATTGTGTCTGCAAATGGCTACGCCGAGACGAGGTATGAAACGACATAAATTTCTTTAATATTAAACATATATCTTAATCGCCAACTTTCACGAAGAACATCGAGTTTGGACGCTGCCTGTGCATGATATATTTATTTTTTGATGCGCTTATATGCCGGAATAGCAATATATTAATGCGCTTGTATGCCGGAATAGCAATATATTAATGCGCTTATATGCCGGAATAGCAATATTTTAATGCGCTTGTATGCCGGAAAGGTAATATTTTTTAATTTGTATGCCGTAAGGGTAATATTTCAAATAAATGAATATAACAGAATCTATGTTCAATTTGGTGGCACTAAGATGTAGCTGTGGAGTATATCGACGAGTATGAGACAATATGCGACCGATGGCATTTCACCGAGAAAATCTTTCGTCCACCAGGACCGTCATCAGCTCCTCCCTGGTGGAAGAAAAGCTTTCTCATTTAAACGCTATAAACCACAAATTGTCTTATTCGTATAGGAAGATATCAGAACTTACATTTATATAAACACACACTACAGTATGCACGAGGAACAGAGTAATGAGTACTCATTTGCAAGGCTCAATCACATTAATGCATATATTTTCTCTGAGCTTTGAACCTCCTCCATGTATTTAAGAATGAAAATTTCCATGTCAACTCTAATACTAAATTCTTTTTTTTTTTATTAAATGTTAAGTCTGTTGTTTTGACCAGAGGTCATTGTTAATATTGTTTACACGGAGGAAGAAGACAATTTATTTATATTGTTAACTCTGAAGGTTATTAACCAAGGACAACACAAGAAAGCCAAGAACTGTGTCTTATTTGTATTGCGAGCCCTTTGGTCCTTTCCAGGGTGAGACTCGTAGCAGTCTGCTATCACCCAGGTACTTATTTACTGCTAGGTGAACAGGAAACTTGCCTAACGTCTGCACCCACTATATGATCGAACCTGGATCCTTCGGTTGTGAGCCGAAGGCGCAGCTATTGACCCACGAGCCACTTGTAACTTAATTCTAACCAACTAGTTTTTCTCGCACCATTCGTCTTCCATAAGTCAGGAGCAAAGGTGCGGATTTTAATCGTCAAAATAAGCCGTAGACTCCACTATCTTGGGGTACCGGCACATTCAACAAGAGGAATCAGAGTGCCAAGCAAGAGGTAGCCAAGGTAGCTGGCACTATTTAAAGGATAACCTCAGGAGGGTTATTGCGTTTTATCCTTGGCTTTGTTGGAAAAGATCCCAAGTCACTAAACTGACTGGGAAAAATCGTATGTGACGATAAGCGGCGGGGAATAAAACACGAACGAGAACACTGAGTCTAGACAAATACTTGTCTAGCTTATGTATTGACAGATGAATGAAAATCATCCTGTAGTTCCAAGGTGGGGAGAGAGAGAGAGAGAGAGAGAGAGAGAGAGAGAGAGAGAGAGAGAGAGAGAGAGAGAGAGAGAGAGAGAGAGAGAGAGAGGCGTCCGGCTCACATCTGTGAAGACTCAGGTTCCAGTTCACCTTATGCCCTGTTCATCTAACAATAAATGGATGTTACTAAATTGTTATGACTAACAAGCTCTTGGACCGGGTTGGTAGTATACCATAAACGGGCTGAACACTGAGGTTTGCCGGGGTAGGCTAACCGGTCATAACCTGTAAATTCAACGGTGTAAAACAGAAGAAATTAATGTCAACGACACTGCTCAGTAACGTTTTGTGTTCATTTCTGTTAATGTTTATGAATGTGTGTATTAAGGCTTATATGCAAATGGCTTCCCAATCAGTAAATTCAGTTTAGATTATTATTATAATCAAAAGAAGCGCTAAACCACAAGTTAAATCAAGAAGAGGAGGGTAGTCTCAAATCATTAAAACATTCTCCGGTTTTGCACCAATTTTTATTCCATGACATGTCTGAAGCATCCACCAAATTACCTTACCTCAACACAACAGGATGCAAGTACACTCACTCACTCACCTCCGGGTCTGAAGGCACAGTGTTCCAGGAAATCCGCAGATTCTTGTCTTGAATAATGAGTGATGCTTCACACTCGATTAAGAGTCTAGCTTGCAAGCTCCAGTCTTCATGATGTTCAACGCTGACTGATGCTTTCCACGCGATTTGAGCACTGAGGTTTGTGAAGAACTCAGGCGCGACTGAAGAGTAGTCGCTGGTGACTTGTTAGTGTGGCTGTGACGAGGGTTGGTGAGGACATTAACGGCTGTTTATCTAAGATTTCTTAATGGTTCCTCCTGGAGCAGTCGCCTAGCCGTAAGTCATGGAACTTTTCCTACCTCCACCCGATCACAACGCACCGGTCTCAAGATAACCAGTCATTAACAGTATTTGACAGTGAAAGTTTTTAACGGCTACTGCGGCAAAACCGAGCAATACATGTAAATACATAAAATAAATTATTAAAACAACATCTTATTGTCAACTTTCCATGGTAAATATTAACGGCGACTTCCAATATGGTGGCCAGGTACAAATGACCCACCATATTAAAAGGATTATTATTATATTCATAACTAAAAGCTAAATCCACAGACGTAAAATGATTTAAAACAAAATCAAATGATCAAAGGCATAAAGAGAGGTGGTGATAATTAATGAGGATATAACGAGATAATAATATCTCGAAAAAATGACAAAATATCTTATGAGATATTTCCAACATTTAAGCATATTTTTATTGGTGATATTTTTAAAGGACAAAAAATAAATGTAACAGAACTACTGTACTCAGAGTGTACAACACAATGGTGAAGTACACACAACACACTAGTACACACAACACACTGGTGAAGTACACACAACACACTGGTGAAGTACACACAACACTTTAGTGAAGTACAGACAACACTTTAGTGAAGTACACACAACACTTTAGTAAAGTACACACAACACTTTAGTGAAGTACACACAACACTTTAGTAAAGTACACGCAACACACTGTGAAGTACACACAACACACTGAAGTACACACACCACACTGGTAAAATACACAAACACACTGGTGAAGTACACAAAACACTGGTGAAGTACACAACACACTTGGTGAAGTACACACAACACTTTAGATGAAGTCACACAACACACTTTAGAAAGTACACGCAACACTTTAGTGAAGTACACGCAACACTTTAGTGAAGTACACGCAACACTTTAGTGAAGTACACGCAACACTTTAGTGAAGTACACGCAACACTTTAGTGAAGTACACGCAACACTTTAGTGAAGTACACGCAACACTTTAGTGAAGTACACGCAACACTTTAGTGGTGCAACACTTTAGTGAAGTACACGCAACACTTTAGTGAAGTACACGCAACACTTTAGTGAAGTACACGCAACACTTTAGTGAAGTACACGCAACACTTTAGTGAAGTACACGCAACACTTTAGTGAAGTACACGCAACACTTTAGTGAAGTACACGCAACACTTGTACACACAACACTTTAGTGAAGTACACAACACTGGTGAAGTACACGCAACACACTGGTGAAGTACACCACACACTTTGGGGAAGTACACACAACACTTATGGTGAAGTACACACCACTTTGTGAAGTACACACAACATACTGGTGAAGTACACACAACACACTGGTGAAGTACACACGCACTGTGAAGTACACACAACACACTGGTGAAGTACACACAACACACTGAAGTACACACAACACACTGGTGAAGTACACACAACACACTGGTGAAGTACACACGACACACTGGTGAAGTACAATGTCAGAGGATCTCGCCTTTAAAGACCACAATAATGTATCTACCTCATCTGCTAGGAAAATGATAGGATGGATAATGAGAACCTTCAAAACTAGGGACGCCAAGCCCATGATGACACTTTTCAAATCGCTTGTTCTCTCTAGGCCGTAATACTGCTGTACACGAACTGCCCCCTTCAAGGCTGGCGACATTGCAGACCTGGAGAGTGTACAAAGAACTTTCACAGCACACATAAGTACGATAAAGCACCTAAATTGAAGGTGGTGAAATACAGACATCACACTGGTGAAGGACACACAACACACTGGTGAAGGAGACACAACACACTGGTGAAGGAGACACTGCACACTAGTGAAGTACACATACACACTGGTGAACACAGGCAACACACTGGTGAAGTACACACTTGACTATGGTATCAGCTGGGAAAATTTAACGATCTTGCAAAATATGAAAAGTTCGCTGTCATATTCCTTTTAATTTCAATTGCACTTTCTTTTTCGGCGCTTAACAAAACCCACCATGCATAAATATCGTTAAAAAATCGGGAGATCCTTAAGTAAGAACAATTCAGTATAACTGTTCTTGTAAGAATATTCAAAGAGCACAATTACAGGAGTTCTTTCTTAGGTGGTGACTTGTAAACTGGCTTTGAAAGATCTTGGTATTGAGTTGGTATCCAAAACAGGTTGGAGAATTTGAAGCAAAGTACCTTTATTCTATCCGCCTCTGCGCACTCAGCAGTGGTAATGGACCAGAGTGCATATCTCCTGGTGGATCTCGTTGAGGTGACAGACAGTGTGATTAGACGTTAAAACGATAAATTAGACATTTGTGCAACATTGGGTATCTTTATTCTGGAAACGTTTCTCTACACAGTGGCTTCTTTAGTCCAATGCAGAGAAAGGTGGATGATGAGGAGGAACTGGAAGTAATCAGTCCCTGAGCCTGGAGTCGATATGTTCAGTCAATCAATCTAGAGCAATTTTGTTAAGACTGATTGACTGACCACAGACTCCAGGCTGAGGGACTGATTACCTCAAATTCCTCGTCATCTTCCACACTTTCTCTGCACTGGACTGAAGAAACCACGGCGTGGAGAAACGTTGCCAGGATAAACATACCCAATGTTGCACAAGTATCTCAGTTATCAACTTGCCGGTTTACGTTGAAAAAAAATCAAGGTGGAAAACCTTCAGTTTTAATTCTGAAACCATCCAAAATTTGATTTAAATATCAAATATTTAAATACTGTAATTGAGAGAGTAAACGAAGAAAAATATCTGAGGCAGTAGTGTGTATTTATTATTAAAGAGTGTTAAGGCATTAATGGCATAGTAGAATGGCGAGGAGGGAAAGTAAGGAGTATAGGGACCATGAGGGTTTGGGGCAGAAAAGTTGTGGGCAATATACTAGTCTGTAGTTACAGAAATACAATTTTGCTGTCTTCAATATTTCATCTGTCATATAATTCTCGAGATTTCCATTGGCTACAGCACTGACTACAGACCAAATGAAATGTGGGAGTGCCACAGTCACAATAGGAGAGCACTGTGTCAACGTCCGTGGTCCAGAATTATGCAATTTGTTTCCAGCAGATACCAGAAATATTTCCGGAATATATGTAAGGTATCCAAGGAAACTTTATCACTACCTCCGCCAAGTAACAAATCAAGAAGGTTGTGATTCATGAAAACGTCATATGTATATCTCAATTATATACCTTCTCTTGTTTTCCATTACTTATATCCCAAACTCTTTCTCAGTTTACACACGTGACCTCTGTTGGTGGAGCTACGAAGTCTTCTTTATCCATTCTTTAATCTTTTTGCAGTCTCAGATATGGTCGTGTCCATCTTTTCCTTCTACCAGTCAAAGACGTAAATTTTAGTGTTTTATCTCTGGGAGTCAGTTTGAGGCCCATCTTTGGACCGTGTTCTTTCATCTCTACGCGTGTTCTTGAGTGCGGACACAAGAGCAAATGCGTAATTATATTTTGGCCGAATATAGGCTATGCGTAATTTTTTTTAGCCTCTAGTCGTCTATTCATCTGAATGCTTCTTTAATGTCATGAATTTCAGACGGTTTCATTTTTATTTTCGTCCGATGAAGATGACAATCTCTTGAATCTGGAAGTAAACAGATTTATCTAAAGTTGTCTGTTATCTGCTGTCTGTTATCTGCTATCTGGTATCGCTATTCTATTTCCACTACATAACACATCTCTACATTAAATAGGATCATGCAACGAACACTCCATTTCCATAACTGATTCAAAATGTGTTCTTATAGAATTTTGTGTACGGGTGTTGATATAATTACATCCCGCCTTATGCAATAAGCGTATCGCGTCACACACACGATTAGCAGACGGAGGATCGATCTTCCACAGCTCCTTACGTTGAATGATCCGCACGGATTTAACACTTAACATATATATAATTATAATAATCTTGGATTCCGTTGACAGACATTTATTGCATTCTGTCCGAGCTGTCATCGTTGTAAAAGCTACGAAAAATGTGTGTGTGTGTGTGTGTGTGTGTGTGTGTGTGTGTGTGTCTGTCTGTCTGTCTGTCTGTCTGTCTGTCTGCCTATCTGTTTGTCTATCGGTCGTGGTTTATAGGTAAGTCAATCATGTATTGACAAGAATATTAATATTTTCGAAAATTTTATATTTATGTATTTAATGTAGTATACAGAATTTGAATTTTGCACGAAAACTAATTTAACAGCATCACTTAACCTTGCTAAAATTAACGTAACTTAATTTAGCTTTATCTTGCCAAACGTATTTTAGGTCAACTTAATATTAATTAATACTATTTTTTTTAATCAATAAATATATAAATTTATTGGTGTTCAAATTGATTTTCGAAGTTATTGCAACAATGAATTTACATTCAAGTTTGATTGGCAAAGAATCTGCTTAATAAGGTCACAATCTCTGCATATAGACCACCACATGCATGAGTATGGCAGACACTAAGCCAAAGTTGTGAATATCCGGTGATCAATACAACCAAACGCTCACCCATTTACTATTTCGTATACGAATGCTTGAAGACATCCGTGGCTGGTGAAACCTAAAACTCACAGGCCAGTGCGTTAACCACTGGGCCAGCTGGCTACAATAAGACTCATCCAACTAGATATATTCCTGTACACCATAGGGAGGTGTATAGGCATTTAGAGATAGGCACCTCCGTTTGGTGTATAAGAATATGCCTAGTTGGGTGAATCTTATTAGAGCCAGCTGGTCGAGTGGTTAACGCACTGGCCTGTGAGTTTTAGTCCTCACTTGCCATGGGTTCGAACTCCACCCGTTTCGTGATGTGTTTATAATCGTATTATTACGATTTCGTGAGTCACTAGCAGGCTAATTTACAGCGAGTTTCTCGTAATGTTCTTTAGGCTAGATTATGTTATTGTAAGACTGTCGTCTTCCAATAAAAATTAACCGATTAAAACATATCACAACGCCAATAAATGAAATATATAAAAGATGAAGTTGTGAGGAGAGAGCAGAAAATGATGACCCACCGAGTGAGCTAAAATATACAGTCACATAACCACTGTTTACAGTTGACTCTATGACAACAGTGAAATACTACCTGTTATTAAGAGGATGATCTGGTTACACAAATAAGTCATTTCTATCATACAAAAGACATCTTCCTATACGCGGTGGATTGTTTACTAACATCACAGCGTCTGTGGAATGGAAATTAATCAAGGTTGATCCAGGGGATGGGAGAAAATAGGTACTCCAATTCTTTGGATGAAGAGCCTCCTTCATCATGAGAAAACCCCCACTGAAGGTTTCCAGGGGATACTGCGACGCTAAAAATACCAAGCTGGTGCCACTCTCTCTAGCGCCAGCAGAGCAGAGCGCCTCAGACCGTTTCTGCTTAGACAATTAGGCTGCAGGTGAAGCTGCTTCTATCTATTACCTACCATGAAATATTGCTGCTGAAACACCTGTTATGGTCAAAATAGTGAGACAGTAATGGTTGCAGACGGGTATGCTGCCTCTTGCAGGCTATTGTCTAACTCAGTGTCTCTGAGTTGGCATCTTTATAGCTTAGTGTATATCAGCATTTTTGTCCATTATTTTATGGTTATTGGCCCTGTTTATCTGCTTGAATAATTTGCTTGTCTGCGCCTCAAATAGGCTTTCTATCAGACTCGCGATAATATATTGTAACCCTCAGAGGTATTGTTCAATGGGTATATGAAGATTACATATATATATATATATATATATATATATATATATAATATAATAAAATCATATTCTATATAAACAATATCATAAGATATAATACATAATAAGCTCTGAGGACGATTGGTAAACATGCTCAACATTATCCTCAATGCGCCGAGGGAAAGTGTTTCGGGAGACTATTTTTAATAAATATAATTTCATATGAAAATTTTGCATCCATTTCCATTCCAGAAAATTGACTTTGAAAGTAGACAAGAAAAAAATAGAATACAATTTCGAAAATGTGTGTCTGGATAATCGGAAAATCGTGCATAAAATTTGAGAACGTCTTGCTTTAGTATGTAGAGATGTATACATTGGCACGTGTGTGTACTCGCCGAGTTGTACTCGCTGAATTGCGTTCTCTGGGGGTCGATACTCGGTTCAAGGCCATTTGGGACATAGCTGATTCTTTTTGAAGCCTTGCATTGAGTTTGCCTCCACCACTGTCTCATCCAAGCCATCCCATTTTTTCAACGGCACTAAGACCAAAGAAATTCTTACTTACATCCTTATGACTCATTGGCGTTTTGAGCTTATACCTGTATTCCCTTGATCCTCGTCTTCCTAAATTTCAAACAGTCTGTCCCTATCTGCTTTATCTAGTCCTCTGAGGATTTTGTATGTTGTAATAATGTCTCCCCCTTGTCCTTCTCTTCAGTAGGGTAGACAGGTTTAATTCCTTCCTCAATGCATCTCTCTCAGTTATGGAAGTAAACTTTTGGACCTTTTCGAGCTTTTTCAAATGCTTCATCAGGTATGGGCTTCAGCGTACTCAGTAACTGGCCTAAAATATGTCGTTCATAAGGTTTTGAAGGATTCTTATTCAGGTTCCTTGAATACTATTTTGAAGTATTCTTTTGAAGTATTCTTGCACTTGTCGATGAAATTATACGGTTCGTATGTATTTCGTGCTATGTGATTCGTATTTTATTTATCCCAGGTTCTTTTCACTCTGATTTTGCAGTTTCTCTCCTTCAAGCTGTACTCTGGGTCCGGTCTGTCTTCACCTTTTCCAGTTCGCTTAATCTTGCTTTTATTTGCATTTAGCTCGAATAGCCAATTTTCGATCATATTCTATAGTCTGTTGATACCTTCCTGAAGATTATTACTATCATCTCTAGTTTTTCTCATTAGTTTTATGTCATTAGCATGCAGACACACCACAGGACTCAGTCCCCTTTGGCAGATAGTTCACATATATTTGAACAGCAGTGGCCTTAATACTGATCACTGCAGAACCTCACTCGTTATTCCTTCCATATTCTAAGTCTCATCCCTTACTGATCCACTTTAGCACTGTCAGCCTTCCTTGTTTCCCTTGTTTCTTGTGATGTACTGTATCAAATGCTTCAGTCTGTGGTCCAGCCCTGTCTTTATTATTTTATCTCAGTAACTATAACTTATAAGACATGATTTTCCATCCCTAAATCCATGTTGGTTTTCTATAAAGAATCTCACTTTCTCCAAGTGCTGTAATAACCTTTTCCTTATGTCTTCTCCAGAACTTTTGACAGAATAAATGTTAGAGCTGCTGGCCTACAGTTCAGTGCCTTTTGTATGTCCCTTTTATTATGGTGACCCCATTTGCCTTTTTACAGATTTCTGGTACTTCTCCCGATCTTACACATGTTGATCATAAACCCTCATTCTTCCAATGAGGGGAAAGTCTAGTGCCCTCATTCTCTTTTTAAAGTCAATCCCTCTCAGTTTAATACATTACAGTTTAATACATTACAAGTTTTAATACATTCCTTTCAAGTTCCTCGAGTGTCAGTTAGCGTTTTGCTATGTGAGGATACCACAGTAAAGAAAGGATAGCGCAGATGAGGCAGTGGGATTTGAAGAGTGAGAGGTGAGTGTGAGAGGTGGGTGTAAGGTGTGTGAGAAGAATGTGTGAAGAGCGTGAGTGAAGTGTGTGTGTGTGTGTAGAGCGAGTGTGTGTGTGAAGAGTGATTGTGTGTGAAGATTGCGTGTGTGTGAAGTGTGGGTGTGAAGGGTGGGTGAGAGAAGTGGGTGACAGAGGTAGATGTGAGGAATAGGTGTGAGAGATGGGCTTGAGGGGTGAGTGTGAGAAGTGTGTGTGTGAGACAAGATATGTTATAAGTAGGTGTGACAAGTGGGTGTGACAAGTGGGTGTTACAAGTGGGTGTTACAAGTGGGGTGAAAGAGGGATGTGGGTTATATAGATAAATGTGACATAAATGAAGTCTTAAAAATGCCAACAAAAATACAGTATTATCCAATTCTCTGCTGTCTGGCAGACGCTCCAATAAAACAACATTTTTATTTAGATCACACCTCATAATAATGCAATTATTATGGCTCACAGTTAATAAGAATTCATCAGTTATTAGCGCTGACCGATCAATAGGGCACGCAGATTATTAGGCAACAGTAATTATTAAGGCTCCATGATTATTGCTCTCCGAAATTACGAGGGCTCACTATTTTATTCCACACCGCTAGTCAATTATTTGAGTTTTCCGATTATTAGTAATCAATATGCATAGTAATCGCCCTTCATTAGTTGTCACTAAATATTAGCCATTTAGGGATCGTTAGGTATCTCCTGAATATTAAGTGTCTCTTTATGTATAAGTACTATATAGTCTCCCTCCCTACTCTACCTGTACTGGAAATGCGCTCGTTGCAGAGGTAGCGTTGGTTGTAACAACGTTCCGCTCTGTGTAGAGCTTTATAAAGTCAAGGCTTGATAAAGCTCTAAACAGAGCGATATTTTGTTCCAATAAACGTTCGTTCTATTATTGTGTCTTTTACTTACTATTTTCGGCAGTAAGCCATTTGCATCCACCCGTTTAGTATGTTGATGCTGTGGTGAGAATTACATCTCCCTCGCGCCTGTAGCATGGTCTGTACCGTCAGTACCGTCACCCTACTCCTCGCGTCACCAGCCTGATCTGCCCAATGTTCCAACACTGTCACTGTCCTCATGAAGCCTCTAGCCTGATTTGCACCATATCCCAGCACCCTTACCGTCATCCCTCACGCCTCTAACCTGGCCTTCTTCATGTCCCAGCAGCGTCAGTCTCGCTCCTCCAGTCAGGTCTGATCCATGTCGCAACATCGTTAACAGTCTGGTCTGTTCCATGTCCCAGCACCCTTCCCGTCGTAGCTAAATCTCTCCCGCTGATGTTGCAGAGACTTATTAAGTGAGGCACACCTGCGGGCCTAGTTATTAGAGTGAAGCAGGCGGCTGAGGCTGTGTTACCTGCCCTGGCATACTGTTGGATGGCAATCTCTCTGTTGTCCCGAGTTATCGCTCTCACTAATGGATAGGAGTATTTGCTGAAGCAACTGTTTAATAAATTAGTCGGTTAAATATATATGTTTATCTAACAAAGTTAATTAAAGACGATTGCTTATTTACATTGACAACATTAGCTAATACAAATAACACAGATATATTTAGAACACAACGCAAGTCTTTAATGAGAAAACCTAACGTTCAAGCTCTCTCTGAGCGAAATGTGTTTGTAGTCTTACTCTGGTTTGTATTATCATTATATCAACACTACCTTCAGCCATAGTGACAACTCGATTAGTACTGAAGACTATATTACACACAGTATATATATATATATATATATATATATATATATATATATATATATATATATATATATATATATATTCATGCTACGAATATTAAGAAATATTTTGATCTCATAGTCGACGTGTCCAGGACTTGAACCCGTACCCCTTACCTCACCGCCAAGTCGTGACATATGGTACTAGCATACGGAACAGGCCAGGCTGATAAAGGAAAGGTGACGGGGAAAGTGCTGGAGCATGGAATAGGCTAGGCTAGAGGCACGAGGGTGGCGGTGATGGGACAAGGAGCATACCAGGTAAGCGGCACGAGACTGATGGTACTGGGACATGAAGCGGAACAGGATAGACGCACAAGAGTGATGGTGCTTGGACGAGAAGCAGACCAGGCTAGAGGCGCGAGGGTGATACAATTCTCTCCACAGCATCGGCATGCTAAACAGGTGGTGGCAGGATCCAAATAGCCTACTGCCGAAAATAATGAAGAAAAGATACTGCTAGTGGGACAAGAGAAGACTCGGTAAAGTTCTACACAGATCAATTATCGATATTAGATTATGCTGCACAGTTCTGGTCACCGTATTACAGAATGGATATAAATGCACTGGGAAACGTACAGAGGAGGATGACAAAGTTGATCCCATGTATCAGAAATCTTCCCTATGAGGATAGACTGAGGGCCCTGGATCTACACTCTCTAGAAAGGCGTAGAATTAGGGGGGATATGATTGAGGTGAATAATTGGAAAACAGGAATAAATAAAGGAATGTAAATAGAGTGCTGAAAATATCGAGCCAAGACAGGACTCGCAGCAATGGTTTCATGTTGGAAAAGTTCAGATTCAGGAAGAATATAGGAAAGCACTGGTTTGGTAATAGAGTTGTGGATGAGTGGAACAAACTCCCGAGTACCGTCATAGAAGCTAAGACGTTGTGTAGTTTTAAAAATAGGTTAGATAAATACATGAGTGGGTGTGAGTTGGACCTGACTAGCTTGTGATACTAAGTCTTATGCCGTGATCCTTAAGTGGAAGTGACCTGACTACCTGGAGAGGGTTAACTCCAGGTAGTCATGTCCAAGCCGGGGAGTGATGGACATGCCTCGCATGGGTCAGTAGGCCTGCTGCAGAGTTCCTTTTTTCTTTTGTTCTTATATTACAACAAAAGCTTCATCTGCTGCACTATTTGCATTTGGTGTACATGTAGAGAGAGAAAGGCAGTGTTTGCAAATCTCCCCCTCAACCCTCATTCTTAATTAACTCTCATATGTATATATGTTCAAGAATTTCTTTAATACATTTGCAGCAAATGTGAAAATAATCAAACATAAAAAAAAATAAACATAACAAACCACAATGGAAAAAATATATAAATAAGATAAAGGAGAGACAGAATTCTGGAGCGCGAGCAGAAAACGGGCGGTCATGGAGCACGGTAGACATACGTAACTATGTCAGAGTTTCACTGTTTAAACTGCCTTAATCAGCCTCACATTTAACTGTGTTAAACACACTGTGATGTGTGGTATTAGGAAGACGGGCTGCTATCCTCCATGGCCACCTACATATGTACTCCAGTGTACCTATTTACAATAATTTGCAATAATCAGCATGGGTAGCTTAATAATTCATATGAAGCTTAAAAATAATCTAGAGGGAAGCTTAATAGTAATCCACTAGGAAGCCTAATAATCGTAAATTATCATCTTGATCGATTAAAAGTGTGATCATCTATATATTTTTGCTTAAAATTGAAGTATGTCAGAAAATGCCTCCAACTTCTCTGAAACGTCGAAATAGTCAATAATAATGTATCTTTTTACGAACTTTTCATATATTTTTCTTAAAAACGTGAAATATTTAAAAATACTCCGAAGGGAGACTTAATGATAATTTAAAGGATAACTTAACAATAATCCAAGGGATGTTTAATAATAATCCAGGAAGCAGCTCAGTAATAACCATAGGCTGGCTCAGTAATAATTCACAAGGCAGCTTAATAATAATCCACGGAAAGACAATAATAATAATAATCCACGAGAGAAGATTAATACGAAAAATAATCCCGGGGGAAGATTAATATTTAGGTAAGCAACTTTTTTCGTTTCACCCGAAAGGCCTATAATTATTGTTGGATCTGATGTTCATATATTTGTTGGGGAAAATAACCTGAGGCAGGTCCTAATTATGAGATGTCGAGTAGTTCAAGGGTGTCAATTGCTGAAGGGTGCCAGTGGCACCTGACGGCAAAGCACATTCTTTCTGCTTAGCGACGATCAAAGCAAAAGACGTTTAGATGCGATCGGATGTTTACATACAACATAAAGCAGCAAAGAGTTATCCGGTAGTGTTTAGTAAGGTATAAAGTCCATATACCTGAAAATAATATTATAGAAAATTTTTATCTGCGAGGAAACGTTGATTACTAAGGATTTACTATTATGGAGAAAACTAATAACTGATAAATGTGTGTTCTATTTGCTTCCGCACACCTGAATGGATTAAGACTGGCGTAAATGAAAGGATTTAACAATATATTAATTATCTAATATCAGAGGAAATATCTGGCCCATGATATCTAAGATGTTACCTTCAATTAACGCAACATTCAGTTCATAACATTTTTGCGTTACCAGCTACTAATGCAATAATTCTTTTCTCTCCCTCGTACCAGAAGCTCTTAAGGTACACAGAATACACAAAATCACTAGTCAGGTACTCCGGCTCGCCGCTACCAGTTAAGGAACCAAATATTCAGACCTTTGTGGCTTCTAAAAGAAGAACAAGATAAAACGAGGTATTGTTTGTGAATCTAATAAACATTCACTCAATCCTGCACCACAATTGGTGGTGTTGCCAGGCGCAAGTGTGTTGGTCCAGTAGATATCCACGCCAGACGTGTTGGTATGCTACCCACACAATAAGAAACACTTGTAAAGAATGCCAGGTGAATAACACGACGTAAGGGGAAGACATGCGCTAATTTTCCAGCTTTTGTAGTGCTGACAACGCCGCATCCCGAGCAAATACAAACATGATGAAATTATGGAACACAGACGTCCAAAGGGTTGTAACGGCAGTGACCAGCTAAACTCCTAAGGCGGCAGTGGTCGCTGCCTTCCTTTGAGAACCGCATGCTTGGGCAACATAAGGACACGCTTGTGTTGGCGTTCTGGCCACGAGAAATATGTTTACCGAAAACGAAATTGAGAACTACTTTGGTATTCTGTGGCAACATGGACTCCCCAGGGTAAGCTGGAGGCCAGTGTGGCCGGTGTGTGTGTGTAAGTTGAATAAGTACGTCTGCTTATTTCTTATCCTTGGGATCCTTTGTGAATTAATTAAAAAAAACGGGTATCTAGAAAAGCCTGAGCTACCAGTCCCAGCAAAATAATTTTGCATGACAACACTTATCTCACAGATGTGTAAAGTGGAGAGTGTTGCAGCGTGCACTTTAACAATAGCCAGTGAGCTCCCGGTGATAACACAACATTTATGTTTAAACAAATTACTCTCAGTTGCATTTTGCTAAGAAATTTCAAGTTTCAAACACTTATTTGGTTGAATTAAATTTATTTTACTTTACAAAGAATTTTATGTCCCATATAATGATGAAACTGTATATTATATATATATATATATATATATATATATATATATATATATATATATATATATATATATATATATATATGTATATATATATATATATATATATATATATATATATATATATATATATATATATATATATATATATATATATATATATATATATATATATATGCTACAGGTTAATTTGATCTGGTGTTAATTACCCAACCATACTTACCCTTTGGTGTTTGTGTATGAGTGAAAATAAATTTTCTCAGATCAGCTGTGGCTCATATCCCGGACTTAAGAGCACCAGTCAGATATTACTCACTCACACCATTTATGCAACATACCACTGACTGATGCCTCACATTTATTTTCATATCTCAGGCGCTCTGAGACTTTTTTTCATGGTTCCCATGGCTCGTCCTGTGAAGCTGATACACGTCAGTCTAACAAAGTGTAACAATATTATAATCAATTTCATTTACATGTGTTTAATACTCTGACTTGATATCTGTAATAATTGGATGGACTCGTAAAAGAAATGTATAACTAGCAGTGACGTGAGAGGTAACCACTGGGATGCGGCACTGTCTTGAAGGTGCTTGCTAAACGCCTCCTCGATGAGGCTTTTTTTGTATCTATTCAGTATAACCTTCTCACTAGCAGCCATTGCGATTTCCCTCTCATTGTGGCCCAACAGCCCGTAAAATGGCCTATTTAGTGCCGAACGAGATATCGAAGCAAAACCCATTCATCGCTTTATATATTTCCCGTCACTCGTGCCGTCTTTTCTAATGGACTACAGATGAGAAGGGATAAAAAAAAAAAAGGTCAGTGAGAATTCGCTTTTAATCAGAGCGAGTCAGAGTAGGGATCTCATTACTGTTCACTAATAATACTAATAATACTTATTCTATCAAACAAATAAATAATATAAATGTGCGCTCGTACACACACGAGCATACACAAAAATGGACAAGTATCTATTGGCAAGTTCCTTTTGACAGCCAGTTACTAATTTACAACTAAAAACACCAAATACCAAACTAAGTGTCTTTTGGCAAGCACCTTTGACAACTGTAAATCGAGTCATATTACATAGTATATACAGTCTACCTTTTGCTAATACACACACACACACACACACACACACACACACACACACACACACACACACACACACACACACACACTGACGAGGATCAAGCAACTGACTCCTAGAGTTTAACACCACCAAGTGCAATGTCATGAAGATCGGAGAAGGGCAAATAAGACCGCAGACAGAGTACAGTCTAGGGGACCAAAGACCGCAAACCTCGTTGTAGATGAATGGTTCAGAGAACCGACAAGTTATAAATTAGACACATATGCAACACTTGGGTATCTTTATTGAGGAAACGTTTTGCCACACAGTGGCTTCATCAGTCCAATACAAAGTAGAAAGGTGTAAGGAGAGGAGGAGTTTGAGGTAATCAGTCCCTCGGACTGGAGTCGATGTGTTCAGTCCATCAATCTTGTAGAATGTACAGCACAGGGCCGTAGAGGTGGCGTATATACTGCAGTATAAAATGATCTTGGGGTGACCATAATACCGAGCACATCTCCTGATTCGCACATCAACCAAATAACTGCTGTAGCAGATGGGCGACTAGCAAATCTAAGTAAGATTAGCGTTCCGACACCTCAGTAAGGAATCGTTCAGCACTCCGTACAGTGTACGTCAGGCCCATCTGGGATATGCAGCACCAGTTTGGAATCCACACCTGGTCAAGCACGTAAAAAAAATAGAGAAAGTGCAAATGTTTACAATGAGACTAGTCCCGGAGCTAAGGGGCATGTCCTACGAGGAGAGGTTGAGGGAAATCGACCAGACGACATTGGAGGACAGGAGAGAGGGGGAGGACATGATAGCAACTTACAAAATGCTGAGAGGAATTGACAAGGTGGACAGAGACAGGATGTTTCAGAGATGGGACACAGCAACAAGGGGTCGCAACTGGAAGATGATGAATCAGATGAGTCACAGAGTTGTCAGGAAATGGAACTGTCTGGAGAGAGATGTAGTGGAGGCAGGATCCATACATAGCTTTAAGAGGTATGATAAAGCTCATGGAGCAGGGAAAGAGTGGACCTAGTAACGACCAGTGAAGAGGCGGGGCCAGCAGCTAAGAATCGACCCCTGCAACCACCATTAGGCGAGTACACACACTAGTACGGAACCCAAACGTGATCAAACTTGTCAAGAAACTGGAGCGTGTGCAGAGATTTGAAACGAATCTAGTCTCGGAGCTCAGGGTTGTGAGCATTTGGCTAAACCTGATGAGATCAGAGGACAAAAGGACTAGAGATGACGTGATACAGGCGCAGAAAATGCTAAGATGAATTGATTGGGTAAACAGAGACAGACTGTTAGTGAGACGGGAAACAGGAACATGAAGACGGGGCAGCTGGAAGTTGAAAACACAGTCGAGTCACAGGAATGTTGGAAAGTGTTTCTTCAGCCTAAGAGCAATCAGGAAGTGTAACGACCTGGACAGTGGAGTGGTAGAGGCAGGATCTAAACAGCTTTAAGAAGACGTACTCTTGAAACCAGAAGCTAAGTCTCAGTACCGCAATCGTATGTAGGTGACGACACCTAGATGTGTACACACACATATACAAACAAGTGGAACACTGAAGGCTGTAGTACAAACTAGAAAAACAGGCAAGAGGGAGGGGGTAATGTAGCAGGGAAGGTATTTAAGTGATATAGGAATATTTAATAATCAGAAGGCAAAGGGTAATGGTAAAACTATCGGAAGGGTTATGGGTGACGTATGGTGACCCTCAAAGATCAGTGCTTAAACTCCTGCTTTTCCTGATATTCCTAAGTAACTTGTTAGAGGTAAATGAGTGATATGTATCAATGTTTGAGGATGATAAAATTAATGAGGAGAGCAAACTAGCGGAGAGGACAGGGAGAGGCTCCAAGAAGCGGAGAGGACAGGGAGAGGCTCCAAGAAGCGAAGAGGACAGGGAGAGGCTCAAATAAGTGGAGAGGACAGGGAGAGGCTCCAAGAAGCGGAGAGGACAGGGAGAGGCTCCAAGAAGCGGAGAGGACAGGGAGAGGCTCCAAGAAGCGGAGAGGACAGGGAGAGGCTCCAAGAAGCGGAGAGGACAGGGAGAGGCTCCAAGAAGCAGAGAGGACATGGAGAGGCTCCAAGAAGCGGAGAGGACAGGGAGAGGCTGCAAGAAGCGGAGAGGACAGGAAGAGGCTCCAAGAAGCGGAGAGGACATGATGAGGCTCCAAGAAGCGGAGAGGACAGGGAGAGGCTCCAAGAAGCGAGAGCAGGAAGAGGCTCAAGAAGGGGAGGACAGAGAGCTCAAGAAGGGAGAGGACAGGGAGAGGCTCAAGAAGCGGAGAGGACAGGGGAGGCTCAAGAGGGAGAGGACAGGGAGGCTCCAAGAAGCGGAGAGGACAGGGAGAGGCTCCAAGAAGCCAAGAGGACAGGGAGAGGCTCCAAGAAGCGGAGAGGACAGGGAGAGGTTCCAAGAAGCCGAGATGACAGGGAGAGGCTCCAAGAAGCCGAGAGGACAGGGAGAGGCTCCAAGAAGCCAAGAGGACAGGGAGAGGCTCCAAGAAGCCAAGAGGACAGGGAGAGGCTCCAAGAAGACGAACAGGATTCAAACATGGTCAAGACGGTGGATTTCTGTATTCAATCCTGATAAGTACAAAATAGTTGGAATAGTAAAGGGAGTGAGAAGCTTGGACAAGGAATTAAATTTGGGAGAACCTGGTATCAGAGAGATTGTCGAATACATGCAAGGAGGAGGAGGATTTGGGAGTTGGCATTTCTCCAAGTACATCACCAGAAGTATATGTAAATCGAATAACTTTAGCAGCATATGTAATACTAGCGAACCTACCAACTGGTTTCGGGAATCCGAACAAATATTCATTTAAGACATTATACAAAACGTATGTTAGGCCCATGAGGATATGATTATAACATACAAAAAAAAAAAAAAAAACAGAAAGGATTTGATAGAGTAGATAGGGACAGGCTGTTAGGGATGCGAATGAAATGGGGGACAAATGGCAAAAAAAAAAAAAAACATGAGCCAATGTGGTAAGTGAAATGCATTGGAGAGGGGCAAACACTAAACATTTTCTAAAGTGCATATGATCGAACTCTGAAGGCCAGAAATCAGTAAAACTAGACGATAAGAGTTAAGAGGCAGGGCCAGGCGATGTGAATAGATCCCACCAACCACAACTAAGCGAGCACATACATTCAAAAGTCAGCAGAGAAAAGCAATGAACTACAAGAAAGTAGAGATTATATATATTTACGGGCTAAAAAATGTAAATTACAACAGTCAGAAACAAAAGTAACAGAAATATGAAACTCAAAATATCATTGAAAGATGTGAGAATGTCGTGCTACCGTCACAATAAAAGCTGGTACTACAAAGTGTGTGTTTTCTTCACAAGAATATAATTATTTTTAGTACCAACAACAGTGAGAACAAGACGCAACAACGATGCACCGAGAAAAACTTGAAAGTATTTAAAAGCAATTAAAGAGTGGTAGAATGCTGCAATATTATCCATGTGGAGCTGTGTGCTTCAATCACTGTAAACTTTGAAAAAAATATATGAAAAATTAAATGCTTAATATGGAACACCACGTGCTCAGCTCGGCCCCTGTAACTAAAAAACGGTAAAAAAGGGAACTGTACACTCACGTCCGCGATGATGATAGATGAAAAACGCTAGCATTGTAATTCCTCAGTTTAATGGAAACAGGTTGCAAAGAACGTGAATGGTGTTATAGTGGTTAAAGATAACTTTAATAGCACAATAAAATGTAAATGAAAAGTCTGTTCAGCTGAATAAATGATCGAGGCTGCAGAAACCTTCAGCATTTTATCTTAGCACGAGAAAATGTTTTCCTTTTTTTTTGAGAAGTGTGGAGAAAATAAGATATCACATCTTGCAATGTAATATATATATATATATATATATATATATATATATATATATATATATATATATATATATATATATATATATTACGTGGTGGACAGGTAAGCCAACGCAATGCCTCGGTAAAACACCACAAGCTCCAAGGAGTGGATCTTAACCAGCGTCAAACTTAATCTTCCCATTTCCTCTGAAAAAACAAAATACTTCAACACTGAGCCTAGATGTGTGCATCTGTTTACGAGATAAAGAAAAGGTGCACAGATGATACTTATACAGAATTAAGGTGTTCTGTAATAGTGGTAATATGGAATAATAATGGACTGGAGTGAAATGAATGTAGATTAGGTAAAAGAAGAAGGTAGATGAGGCACTAGCTGACACTGTATCAAGCAAGTACATTATTAAAGATTCATGGTGAAGAGCTGACCCACAAGGGTCATACAAGGCCTAGAGAAGATGAGCTAACCATGACTGATCCTCCCCCTTTAAAGAAGTAAAGCTGACGAATAGTGTAAACAAATAACTGAAAGAGAAGGATGAAGAGCTAAAATAAAGATGTTTTTACAGGATACACACACAAATTTTAAATACAGTGGTACCCCGGATTTCGTCAATAATTTGTTTCAGAAGGCTGTTCGAGTGCCGTTACCGACCGAATTTGTTCCCATAAGGACGAATGCAAATTAGATTAGTCCGTTTCAGACCCCCAAAAATACATTTACAAAAGCACTTACAAAAATACACTTACATAATTGCTCGAGTTGGGAGCTGTACGAAATCCGGGGTACCACTGTAGTATACAAGGAAGCATATCTTTTGAAGGATACACAAACAAACAGAATTTCAGATGAATGATGGATAAACAGACAAATAGACGCTCTTACAAACAAGCAAAGAATGGGTTTGAATGAAGCACAGGCAAACAATGTTTGCAGAATAAACAAGCTGACATTTTAAAACCTACGAAATGAAGGAGAAATTTTAAAACGTACACAAGTAAACAGAAGTCTTAAAGGACACACAGGCAAACAATTTTAAAGGGTAAATAAGTAAACAACAATAGTGAGTGCTGACTAACAGTTCAACAAATGAAGAAACAAAGAGCTGAGAGAAAAAAGATGAACTTAAAGTTTTTAAACATTAAGAACCAGGAAAGGGAATTAAGAATAAGAAAGAGGAGGTAGCCGCAATATAGATCAGACAAGAAGAATAACACAAAAAATGAATCGTGAACAAAATTTTCCAAAATTTTCAATGGAAAAAGATCAAGAAAGAGTTGGAAAGGAATTAGCAGAGAATTAGCAGAGAATTAGCAGAGAATTAGCAGTATGATGACACCAACAAGATTTGGGAAAAGACACTTATCTACAGTTCAGGATATTTATTAGAGGAAACGTTTCGCCACGAGAAGCTTCAGTCCTAAGAAGAAGACGTTTCGCCTAATGTCATGAACTGTAAATGTCATTTCCCACAAGGCCAGTAAGTCTGGACACATAGCTGCGCTGGCGATAGTACTTTAAATGAGATACTGGTACAAATGAAGCTTTTATCTGTTATCCCAAAGGTTATCTCTACCTGGTTTGCTTGATGTTCTTTTTTATCCCCTCGGCTCTGGTTCATATCTTGAGAACGCCTCATCCGATCGGCTTCAAAATTCTCCTACTTGTGTACCGCAAATGGGAGAAGATTCTGCAGTTACTGGTGTGTGTGGTTGCCCTCTGATGACTTTAATATAGACCGTAACCGAATTTGGTTCTCGTGAGATAAATTTCGAAAGCTTTTCTTGATTGGCTTTACGCTTTCAACAGCATATTAATGGTAAAGAATACTGACAAATTGATGACTAAAACAAGGCTGAGGGACTGAATACCTCGAACTTAGCTTTCCACTTCAACTGCCTCTGGTTAGACTGAAGAAGGCAGCAGGCGAAACGTTTCGGCAATGAAGATTCCAATTACAGGAGAGCCCCGTTGATACAGCAGGTTAGGTTCAGCGCTACTGCTGTGAAGCAAAAATCGCTGTAAAGTGAAGCTTTTTTTTCACTTTCAAATGCATATAAAAGCCTAATAACATGTTTACACTATCATATATTAAGTAATAGAGCTAGGCCCCCCCCCAAAAAAAAAATGCATATACAGTACACACATTACTTATCTTAAAATATTTTCGTCCTATCTTATAGTGAGTGGTGAATATATTTATTGTAGTAAGGCTGAATAAATGAAGAATATGTGTAATTGAAAACCGCTGCATTAGCGAAACGCTGTAATGCGAAGCGCCGTACAATGGGACCCTCCTGTATTACGTGTCTTATTCGTCATTAGGTTGAGAGTGTTACTGAAGAAGGTGCTAATTTTCTATTTTTTGATCTTTAAAATGACGTAGAATTTATTTTGAGTTTAATAAATTGAATAGGCCTCTTTTGAACCGTATTAATTTTTAATGGCTGATAAATCTTATTGACAGGATTGCAACCAACGTCTTCAGACGTTTAAGATGCAGACATTGTCACAGCAGGTAAATCTACATCTGCCTTTTTCTTTAAGACCTAGAAATTAGTTAACACTGTGAAAAAACGAAAAGAGGAATGTTACGAAAACATTATCTTATAACTTGCTCCAGAAGTAAGCGATCTGATAGCGGAAATGTTTCAAATTTGGATTCTAAGATATAATCATTTCAGAAGGTTGATGGTAATTAAATTGTCGCAAAGAAGTTGTGAGCCACAAGTCATGGGAGCAGCGAGGTGTTTAGTATTAACAAAAGCAGCAATTATCGTACAACAATAACAAATGAAGTCTCTCCAAAGGATCAAGTGTGTGTTTAGTGACGTATAATTTAAATATACACAAAGTAATCTATAGCAAGTTAAATAACTATTTAAATGTTATGCATATAAACTTCTGCTCTTCTCCACGATGCCAAGATTTGACTGGTATCTAACAGCGTAAATTTAAACGAAAGTCAAAGTGAACGAAAAACAACTTTAATGATATTCTGATGTTCACAATACGATGTAACGCAAATAATAATAATAGTATAACGATACATACTGAGTTTATGATGCTTAAATGTATATTTAGGCAGACGTTATACAATTTAAAATTAACAGAAATTAAAAAAAACTGGTCATAGAGAGTTTGGTCTTCGCGCGAGACAGGACCATATACAAAGAGGCTTTCTAGTCTATTGATTCGTAAGCTGTGAGCGCCGCCTCGTCCTTTGAGGGTGGCGAGGCCTCCATGTCGCCTGATTTTCCGCACCTGACTTGCTCTCATTGTAGCACGGCCGCGTTACATTGGCTTTTGTGCTGCTTACCTTTGTCTTTCTCGCATCAGAGTTAGCCTGGGAATCTTACCATAATGCCCTAAGAGATAGCCGAAAAGAAGAGACTTAAAAGAGGGGAAGAGTGGGGACCAGGAGACAGAAGAGGGTGAGGGTGGGGAGGTTAGGAGGGAGACGGTGGGAAGAGAGATGGACAGGACTGAAGGGGTTAGTGAAAGATTGTGAGAAGTGGAAAGCTGTTAGAAGATAGTGAAGATAGCGATCAATTGAACAGACAGTCAGAAGTATAAAGTTTAGCAGAAGGTCACTATATACGAATCTCAATTATTTGGGCTAATCTCCTATGGAAAAAAAAATGCCCGAGAAAAATGATAAACACCTCTAAAACAACAAATAGCATTAAATCTCATCGTAAACCTTACATAACACTTTGTCTTTAGTCCTTTTAAGACCGTGTTTCCCTTGAATTATAGTAAGGATAATAGGAATAAATCCGAATAGAAGGTCTGGGATGAATTGATAGAGTAATTGTACAAGGCCAAATGTTACTAACATGGCAAAGATAGATCCTGAAGGTGGTCAAAGTCTTACATCGACTAAATGACCTGTGTGGTGCCTATGAGATGACATTTGCTGACATTTGCAAATATATATTAGTGAATAAATGAAACAGAGCATGGGGTAGTAGGTTGGTAGTCAGCAATCACCCAGGGAGGTACTACCGTCCTGTGGTAGTAGGTTGGTAGACAGCAACCGCCCAGGGAGGTACTACCGTCCTGTGGTAGTAGGTTGGTAGACAGCAACCACCCAGGGAGATACTACCGTCCTGTGGTAGTAGGTTGGTAGACAGCAATCACCCAGGAAGATACTACCGTCCTGTGGTAGTAGGTTGGTAGTCAGCAACCACCCAGGGAGATACTACCGTCCTGTGGTAGTAGGTTGGTAGACAGCAATCACCCAGGGAGATACTACCGTCCTGTGGTAGTAGGTTGGTAGACAGCAATCACCCAGGAAGATACTACCGTCCTGTGGTAGTAGGTTGGTAGACAGCAACCACCCAGGGAGATACTACCGTCCTGTGGTAGTAGGTTGGTAGACAGCAATCACCCAGGGAGATACTACCGTCCTGTGGTAATAGGTTGGTAGACAGCAACCACCAGGGAAGCACTACCGTCCTGTGGTAGTAGGTTGGTAGAGAGCAACCACCAGGGAGGTACTACCATGCTGGGGTAGTAGGTTGGTAGACAGCAACCACCAGGGAGGTACTACCATCCTGGGGTAGAAGGATGGTAGACGAAAAGCACCCAGGGAGGTACTACCATCCTGTGGAAGTAGATTGGTAGACAGCAACCACCCAGGGAGGTACTACCATGTTGTGGTAGTAGGTTGGTAGTCAGCAAAAGCCCTACTATCCTGGGATAGTAGGTTGATAGACAGTAACCACCCAAGTCGGCACTACCATTCTGTAGTAGTAGGTTGGTAGACATCAACCACCCAGGGAGGTACTACCGTCCTGTAGTAGGAGGTTGGTAGACATCAACCACCCAGGGAGGTACTACCGTCCTGTGGTAGTAGGTTGGTAGACATCAACCACCCAGGGAGGTACTACCGTCCTGACAAGTGAGTGTAAAACGGTAACCTGTAATTGTTTTACATGATGGTAGGATTGATGGAGTTTTTTTTTCTGTCTCATAAACATGCAAGATCTCAGGTACGTCTTGCTACTTCTACTTACACTTAGGTCACACTACACATACATGTACAAACATATATATACACACCCCTCTGGGTTTCTTCAATTTTCTTACTGGTTCTTGATCTTATTTCCTCTTATCTCTACGGGAAAGTGGAACAGAATTCTTCCTCCGTAAGCCATTCGTGTTGTAAGTGGCGAATAAAATGCCGGGAGCAAGGGGCTAGTAACTCCTTCTCCTTTATATATTACCAAGTTTAAAAAGAGAAACTTTCGTTTTTCTTTTTAGGTCACCCTGCCTCGGTGGGCACCCTGCCTCGGTGGTCACCCTGCCTCGGTGGTCACCCTGCCTCGGTGGTCACCCTGCCTCGGTGGTCACCCTGCCTCGGTGGGATATGGCCGGTTTGATGGGGAAATCTCCCTGTGTATTAAATGGTTAAGGTTATGGTTAAGGGTAGGCTGTGGGTTACGCTTTAGCGTAAAGTAAGACGGTAATTAACCACAGAATATAATTACTGATTTACCGTAAAGATACATATGTCATGCGCCTTATATGCCAGAAAATGCGGTAAATGGTGACCGCAATGACGTTAACTGCTAGTCGAATGGCTATCGTGCTAGGCCGGATAATATTTCTAATGATTTCGATGAGGTCAATAAAAAGTATTTGGTTATTAGGATGCCCCCCTCGATAACTAAATAATCAAATTGAACATGATTAATTCACCTGCTTCATCCAGATCTTTCTAATTTTTGACCGCCCAAAAAATGAAGAACTAATTCATTGATTCCCTGTGACTTATTTGTGTCTTTAATTTCCTACTGTGCCCTCTTGTAGGCATTTATCGTTTTCAAACGGCTTTTCAAGGGTCCCGTGGCTTGGTAGGCAACGCTCTCCCCTCACATAGTGAGTGTCCGTGGTTCAATCCCCATCTGGGTGGAAACATTGAGTATATTTCCTTACACATGCTGTCCCTGTTCACCTAGCAGTAAGTAGGTGCCTGAGTGGGTAGCATCCTGGGGGACAAGACTGAAGGACCCCAGAGGAAATAAGACAGACAGTCCTCGATGACGCACTAACTTTCTTGAGTTATCCTGGGTGAATAACCCTTCGGGATTAAAATTACGAACAAATCTCATTTGATCAAATCCGGTTTCCTGCCCATTAGTTCTCCGAGTAAATATTTGGTAACACGTCATTAGTATGCTTACCCGGGTTCTGTTGTCTTCCTTGTCGCCAGGTTCAAATCCGTAAGTCCTCACAGTTCATGCGTCTTAGCTCCTGGGTTAGTCTCGTTACTTTTTCTCCACTTTTTTGACATGCAGGTGCTGCATACTCCTAGGATCTGTTCTATATCGTGTATATGATTTTTGTTTTGTTTTGCTGAGATTCTTGAAATATAATCTAAGATTCGCCAAACGCGCATTCGCTGTACTCACCTAGTTGTACTTACCTAGTTGTGGTTGCAGGGGTCGAATCATAGCTCCTGGCCTCGCCTTTTCACTGATTGCTACTAGGTCCTCTCTCTCCCTGCTCCATGAGCTTTATCAAACCTCGTCTTAAAACTATGTATGGTTCCTGCCTCCACTACGTCGCTTTCTAGGCTATTCCACTTTCTGACAACTCTATGACTGAAGAAATACTTTCTAACATCCCTTTGACTCATAGGAGTCTTCAGCTTATAATTGTGACCCCTTGTTTCTGTGTCCCCTCTCTGGAACATCTTGTCTCTGTCCACCTTATCTATTCCTCTCAGTGTTTTATATGTCGTTATCATGTCTCCCCTAACCCTCTTGTCCTCTAGTGTCGTCAGGCCGATTTCCCTTAACCTTTCTTCGTAGGACAATTCCCTTAGCTCTGGGACTAGTCTTGTTGCAAACCTTTACACTTTCTCTAATTTCTTGACGTGCTTGACCAGGTGTGGGTTCCAAACTGGTGCTGCATACTCCAGTATGGGGATGACGTATATGGTGTACAGAGTCTTGAATGATTCCTTAGTGAGGTATTGGAATGCTATTCTTAGGTTTGCCAGCCGCCCGTATGTTGCAGCAGTTATCTGATTGATGTGTGCCTCAGGAGATGTACTCGGTATTATATTCACCCCAAGATCTTTTTCCTTGAGTGAGGTTTGCAGTCTTTGGCCACCTAGACTGTCTGCGGTCTTTTTTGCCCTTCCCGATCTTCATGACTTTACATTTGGCAGGGTTAAATTCAAGGAGCCAGTTACTGGACCAGGCTTGTAGCCTGTCCAGGTCTCTTTGTAGTCCTGCCTGATCCTCGACTGATTTAATTCTTCTCATTAACTTCACATCTGCAAACAGGGACACTTCTGAGTCTATCCCTTCCGTTATGTCATTCACATATACCAAAAACAGTACAGGTTCTAGGACTGACTCTTGTGGAACCCCACTCGTCACAGGTGCCCACTCTGACACCTCGTCACGTACCATGACTCGTTGTTGCCTCCCTCTCAGATATTCTCTGATCCATTGCAGTGCCTTTCCTGTTACGTGTGCCTGATCCTCTAGCTTTTGCATTAACCTCTTGTGAGGAACTGTGTCGAACGCCTTCTTGCAGTCCAAGAAAATGCAGTCTATCCACCCCTCTCTCTCGTGTCTTACTTCTGTTACCTTGACATAAAACTCTAGTAGGTTTGTGACACAGGATTTTCCTTCCCTGAAACCGTCCTGGTTGTCGTTTATAAGCTTGTGTCTTTCTAGGTGCTCCACCACTCTCCTCCTGATGATCTTCTCCATGACTTTGCATACTATACACGTCAGTGACACAGGTCTGTAGTTTAATGCCTGTGTGTGTGTGTGAGAGAGAGAGAGAGAGAGAGAGAGAGAGAGAGAGAGAGAGAGAGAGAATAGTAAAAACATGTGTAAACAATTGCAAGTGTTTGATACTGGAGTGTGTGTATTCAACTCCTCACGGAGCGTAAAACAACAGCCACCCGGCTCACTCCAAGGTCAATGGAACACAATAGACTGGAAAGTAGCTTGCATAAATCATATATAAACATTAATGGCGCAACAGCTGCCTAAGCAGTCAAGAGATAGTGTTCGAAGACGGTCTAAGGCTTCACCTTCCTTTATAACATCCGGTTTGTTCGGCAGGCAAAACATCCATGACCTGGAAAGGTAAAGAATCACAAGCAAAAATTCTGCTGGTGCCGAAACTGATTAGAAAGAAGTCGATAATAATATCGGTGTTACTGGAAGTTTAAGTATATATTTTTTTTCCAACACACAGGTCATATCCCACCAAGGCAGTGTGCCCCCCCCCCACAAAAAAAACACAAAAAACACGAAAGTTTTTCTTTTTAAAGTTAGTAATTTATACAGGAGAAGGGGTTACTAGCCCCTTGCTCCCGGCATTTTAGTCGCCTCTTACGACACGCATGGCTTACGGAGAAAGAATTATTTTCCACTTCCCTACAAATATGCATCACGGTGTGTGGTTGTGGTTTATCCATCAGGAAAAAACAGTGCAATACAATCGCAAACAAGCGATCTTTACAATGCTAAACATGCTTCATGGGGACAGAAATCTTTAGCTCTAGATCTTTCACACTCTTGTGCGTCACCAGGAGCTATGCGATGTTGCAAGACAGCAAGAGATATGAGGGGAAATTCTCCAAGGCAAGGCAGAAGGTATCAGTATCAGCTCGTGTGTCACACTGTGACGTGAGCCACCACTGATACCTTCTGCCTTGCCTCGGAGAATTTCCCATCCTATCTGTTGCTGTCTTGCAACACTGCATAGCTCCTGGTGACACACGAGAGTGTGAAAGATCTGAAACTAAAGATTTCCGTCGTGAGTGGCTTGTCAAATGATGGCTTGGCACAGGTCAAGCATAGGCTGGCTTACCCCAGCTAGATTTTACACTTAATTTAAAAAGCAGAGGATCATTATCTTGAACCGCCCTAAAATTTATCTATGACGATAAATGTAGGACAAACTTTTTCCATTCTATGAGTAAAGGCACCGTAAATATTCCTATATTCAAATTAATGGCCAAATACTGCATAGAGGTCGAAATGCTGTTGGCCACTTCATACGACTGACCATTTAAGACGAAAAAAATATGTGACACTGATTGCAATATTCTCTTAGTAATGTTTAAACTAAGTAAAAAAAAAAAGGATCCACATGGCGCACTGCCAATAAAAGCGAATTAAAGAAACTTGTTGGAGAAACAAGAAGAGTGAAAAGTTGTACCAATAAAAGCTTGTTCTACAACGTTTGTCATTTTACAAAGTAGAGGAATAACTTGTCGATTAAGAGGCTGTTCTTACACAAGACTTAAGCGACAAGGGATGCATAATGAGATTTGTTTAAATTATTAAATCAACTAAACGAACCATCTACGTTAAAAGGCTCCCGCCTAAGATGAAACTAATGTAAACACTGCTCCCTGGTGTTAAAACCTACAAAACACTGCCCAGTGATTATCAAATCTAGAAAACCACTGTCCCGTGATTATGATACCCACAGAATACGGAACTTGGTGATGACACACACATTGAACATTGAACCTGGTGATGACACACACATTGAACACTGAACCTGGTGATGACACACATTGAACACTGAACCTGGTGTAGAAACTCACAAAGCTCTCACTCTTGATGATTCCGACTTGATACCATTACACCTAAGTCAACACCAGACGAGTTTGTTCTGGAACAGAATTTGTTATGACAGGTGCTTGCCACAATGTTTTTTTTTTTTTAACAGGTACCAAATTTTCCAGTCATTCTCTATTACCCGGCTGTCCGACGTGTGATCAGCTGGAAGCCAACATTTCTACGTACCTGTCTTTGTCGCGTCTCTCGTTTGTTTAGGACTTAAGACATATTTTTGTATGATCATCGTGAACATGGAGGTAAATGAAATAAAATACCGACACGATGGAAGAATATACTAAATATATTTCGCCCACACAGTGGGCTTTATCTAGTCACAAACTGTTCTACCTGGGCTAAGTTGGATTTGAGACGGTCCTTCTTTGCCCAGGTAGATCTGTTTGTGACTTGATAAAGCCCACTATGTGGGCGAAACGTAGTAAATAAAGGATCGCTTTATACTGCATTTGTCTTGTTTCCATGATCAGAAACATGATGGCGGACACAGAACTAAATACGTCTTAGCGTCTTTTTGTTTTTTGTAAGAACTGAGCAACTGATACTTTAAGATGTATTTTAAGGGAAAGTCTGAGAAAAATTTTAATACGACAACTAGGTGTGTCTCGCCACATCGTGCTAACACGACTGCAAACCACTCACGGAAAGGGTAGGATTCAAACCCATGAAAAGCCAATCCTATAATTATATTGTTTGTGTGTGTGTGTGTGTGTGTGTTTTGTGTACTCACCTCACTTAACTGTACTCGCCTAATTATGGTTGCAATGGTCTATCCTCAGCTCCTGGTCCCGCCTCTCCGTTAGACACTCTCTGATGACTGTGTGTGTGTGTGTGTGTGTGTGTGTGTGTGTGTGTGTGTGTGTGTGTGTTAGTTACCATTTTGTCCTAGGCACATGTCGATTTGACACTAGGCCTGATGTATGTGTGTGTGTGTGTGTGTGTGTGTGTGTGTGTGTGTGTGTGTGTGTGTGTGTGTGTGTGTGTGTATGTGTGTTTGTGTGTAAGGAAACACTTCGAAATGTTTCCGCCCGCCGGGAATTGAACCCGGGCCCTCCGTGCCTCAGGCGAGAGCAATCGCGTCTATGATTTTTCTCTTTACTGTAACTGAAGTTCACAAGAACAAGCGGTATATATATATATATATATATATATATATATATATATATATATATATATATATATATATATATATATATATATATATATTATTGCTTGGGAATAAATATAAAATTTGTTCGTGCATAATATATAGAATACGAGGCACTTGCAAAATCCCAGCGTTCAGGTTATGCAGCTGGCTCTCTAATGCAGCAGCTGCACTTGCATAGGGAGGCACTGCTGCATTAGTCTTATCATCTAAAGCTTAAACATCTGCAACATGATCATACACCGGGACTACAACAACAACAACTTCTACTAGTACTACTACTAGAGAGGAAAAGTAGTGTGAAGGACGTGGGTGTTAATGTCAGAGGATCTACCCTTCGAGGATCAGAACAATGTCACTATCACATCTCGAGAAAAATGATAGGATGGATAATGAGAACCTTCAAAACAAAGGATGCCAAGCTAGTGATGATCATTTTTAAATCACTTTTTCTCTCTAGGCTGGAATACTGCTGTACATTAACAACTCTATTCAAGGCAGGTGAAATCGCAGGTCTAGAGAATGTACAGAGAACCTTTACTGCATATATAAGTTCTATCAAACACCTTAATTAATGGGAACGCTTGGAGTCACTTGATCTGTTCTCACTGAAGCGCAGGCTAGAGAGATACATCATAATCTACGCCTGGAAAATCCTACAGGGACTGGTCCCAAACTTGCACACAGAAATCACTCCATACAAAAGCAAAACTGGGCAGACGGTGCAACATACCCAAATGAAAAGTACGGACGTCAATGATGCACTAAGAGAAAACACAGTAAATGTCTGGGGCCCAAAACTGTTCAACAGCCTCCCACCATACACAAGGGGAATTACCAACAGACCCCTGGCTGCCTTCAAGAGGGAGCTGGACAGATACCTAAAGTCAGTACCCGATCAGCCGGGATGTGGTTCGTACGTTGGACTACGTGCGGCTAGCAGTAACAGCCTGGTTGATCAGGCCCTCATCCACTTGGAGGCCTGGTCAAGGACAGGGCCGCGAATGCGTTGACCCCCCTGAACATCCTCTAGGTAGACTCCAGGTAGGTACTACTACCACTACTACTAATAGCACCTTAAAGAATACACCCGTCTCGTGGCCTTCCTTTACATACTCTTCGTATTAGCTTGACGAAGCTTCTGGTGAGCGAAACCTAGCTGCAACCAAGGTCTTCAAAGCTTCACTCATGTCCATTTACATTTCAAACCACAAAGAAAGTTTCTTCATATAGTCAATCTGGCAAAAGTTGCTCCCGGTAATAAATTCGGTGAAAATGAGAAACGGAATCTGACCGTTAGGGACGTGACCCCCGTAATACAACGACCCCGTAACACAACGACACTGTAATACAATGACCATAACACAGCAAATTCGCAACACGAGGCTCCCGTATTAGTAAGACCCCGTAACACAACAAATCCGTAACATAAGAATCTCGTAATTCAACGACCCCGTAACACAACGACATCGTAACATTACCCCGCAATACAACGACCCTAGAATCCAACGAACCCGTAACAACGACCGACTTCAGCGAAGCCAGTATATATGAAAACTGATATAAAATCTCGATATAGCAAAAATGAACTATTCTCATTTTGTATAAACGTCAGAGTCTAAATAAACACATAATCTGACAGACACAAAATTAAGATGTATCTTTCGACCTATACATGAGGTCCTCTTCAGTAGATGGTAAACTATTAAATACATAGGTAAGCGTGGTGGCTTCAGTTTGTTGGATCAAGAGCCCTTCACTAGCTTCAAGGTACTCAGCCTTGTAGAACTATACATAAAGACAGTGAAAGATGAGGTAATCAGTCCCTGAGCCTTGTAGAACTCAGCCTAGAAGCCGGTGTTTAGTACTATAATGATGAATCTTCATATATTATATCCCCACTGAATCAGAAAAGCCACTGGTTGGCGAAAAATCTCCTAATTAAAATTCCCAGGTGTTGCACATGTCTCTCAATACACATCACTGGGAGTTTTGTGAAAGCATGTTTACTGATGGCATTCTTGGTAATGAGATGTGAGAGAGATGGAATGATTAATATTTGGATGTTTATTGGTAGTGTACTTGAAGGATGTATGTTGAGCTATAGGATGCTAAGTAGCTCATTGAACTATAGGATGCTAAGTAACTCATTGAACTATAGGATGTCAAGTAGCTCATTGAACTATAGAATGTCAAGTAGCTCATTGAACTATAGGATGCCAAGCAGCTCATTGAACTATAGGATGTCAAGTAGCTCATTGAACTATAGGATGCTAAGTAGCTCATCTCATTGTATTGAGCTGTAGGGCTCAAAAGTCCCAATTTTTAAGAAAGGAGATTGACTCGAGGCGTTAAACTACAGACCAGTGTCACTGATCTGTAGTTTAATGCCTAAAGGACTCTTGGTGAACCTGCGCTTTGTTTACATTTTCACAGATGTTATCTTGATGTCACTGCTCTTAAAGGGAGAATATATTATATCGTGAAACTAGATGCTAGCTAACAGAGGTTCACTGTAAATGCTCTTCTTATTTTCGAGCTTTTAGTTCTTAATTAAAACATAAATAATGATAATAATTTAAGAGCTAAAAAACAAGTGTGATCGCTATAGGTACTTACGTCCTTCAAATATAATGAGATCTACAGTAGTTCCATAGATTTAGCTACCGTAGTTCCATAGATTTAGCTACCGTACTTCCATAGATTTATCTACCGTAGTTCCATAGATTTAGCTAATGTAGTTCCATAGATTTATCTACCGTAGTTCCATAGATTTAGCCACCGTAGTTTCATAGGTTTAGCTACCGTAGTTCCATACATTTAGCTACCGTAGTTCCATACATTTAGCTACCGTAGTTCCATAGATTTAGCTACCGTAGTTCCTTAGATTTAGCTACCGTAGTTCCATAGATTTAGCTACCGTAGTTCCATAGATTTAGCTACCGTAGTTCCATAGATTTAGCTACCGTAGTTCCATAGATTTAGCTACCGTAGTTCCTTAGATTTAGCTACCGTAGTTCCATAGATTTAGCTACCGTAGTTCCATAGATTTAGCTACCGTAGTTCCACAGATTTAGGTACCGTAGTTCCATAGATTTAGCTACCGTAGTTCCATAGATTTAGCTATCATAGTTCCATAGATTTAGCTACCGTAGTTCCATAGATTTAGCTACCATAGTTCCATAGATTTAGCTACCGTAGTTCCATAGGTTTAGCTACCGTAGTTCCATAGATTTAGCTACTGTAGTTCCATAGATTTAGCTACCATAGTTCCATAGATTTAGCTACCATAGTTTCATATATTTAGCTACCGTAGTTCCATAGATTTAGCTACCGTAGTTCCATAGATTTAGCTACCATAGTTCCATAGATTTAGCTACCATAGTTTCATAGATTTAGCTACCGTAGTTCCATAGATTTAGCTACCGTAGTTCCATAGATTTAGCTACCATAGTTCCATAGATTTAGCTACCATAGTTCCATAGATTTAGCTACCATAGTTCCATAGATTTAGGTACCGTAGTTCCATAGATTTAGCTACCGTAGTTCCACAGATTTAGCTACCGTAGTTTCATAGATTTAGCTACCGTAGTTCCACAGATTTAGCTACCGTAGTTCCATAGATTTAGCTACCATAGTTCCATAGATTTAGCTACCGTAGTTCCATAGATTTAGCTACCGTAGTTCCACAGATTTAGCTACCGTAGTTCTATAGATTTAGCTACCGTAGTTCCATAGATTTAGCTACCGTAGTTCCACAGATTTAGCTACCATAGTTCCATAGATTTAGCTACCATAGTTCCATAGATTTAGCTACCGTAGTTCCATAGATTTAGCTACCATAGTTCCATAGATTTAGCTACCGTAGTTCCATAGATTTAGCTACCGTAGTTCCATAGATTTAGCTACCATAGTTCCATAGATTTAGCTACCATAGTTCCATAGATTTAGCTACCGTAGTTCCATAGATTTAGCTACCGTAGTTCCATAGATTTAGCTACCGTAGTTCCATAGATTTAGCTACCGTACTTCATTAGATTTAGCTACAGAAGTTCCTTAGATTTAGCTATCGTAGTACCTTAGAGCTTCGGTATCTCCACACTCGGTGTGAAGGATTGACTCGTGTGTGTGAGTACATCTGTTACTCTTCACTGTGCCAACTTCTTGCCTTCATGGTGGTGAAGGGTTCTTTGATCCAAGAAATTGGAGCTACCTTTCTCACCCTTGGATTAAACCTGATTACCTCCCATTCCCCAGGTGCTGAAAGACACTATGTGATTCATAAAAATTCATGTGGTATTTTAAGTAACGTAATTTTTAATGAAGTATTTTGGCGAATAAGCATTTCACTGAGTATTTGGAGAATAATTAATGAGAATTGTGTTAAATATTTTAGTTAACAAATATTTTAATGAGAATTTTTAGTAAAGTATGTTAGTATTGTAGTTAGAATTTTAATTAAGTATTTTAATGAGCTTTTAAGCGAATAATTATTTAGTAAGAGCGTGATTAATGTGGTGTATTAAATTACTGACTGTTTAACGACGGGAGATTACCAGATTATCCTTTCAATAAAGATATGTTTAGTGACGATGTTTACTGACGATGTGTTTAGTGAAGATGTGTTTAGTGACGATGTGTTTAGTGACGATGTGTTGAGTGACGATTTGCTAGTGACATATTTCATGACGATATGTTTATTGACTATGTTTATTGACTATGTTTAGTTACAATATGTTTTAGTGTTATGAATATTTAGTGACGATATCTTTAGTGTCATGTTTAATGGCGATAGTTTCACTAATTGAATATCCGGTACAGGAACTTTTTAATCCTGGTATATTTACAGAAACATAAAGCTTGATATCACATTAGATACAAGGTATATTATAAAGTGGAGTCAGAGCACCGTAAGACAGTGCAGCCAGAGAGGTCACACTAAGTGGGTCATGTACGAAGTTACACGAAATGGGCGAGACACAAGAGGTCATACTAAATAGATCAGAGACAGGTCACACTAAATGGGTCACGTGCAAGAGGTCACATGTATGGATGAAATACTACACAAACACTAGATTATATTGTTCTAGTATGAGAAACACAGTACCAGACTTTATTGTATTTGTGAGAAATACAAAAAAAATTTGAACGTGTTAGAAATGTGTCTGAAACACAACACAAAACTTTGATCTTGTGTCTGAAACACAACACAAAACTTTGACTTTGTAAAACACAACCCAAAACTTTGATACCGTATGAGGCCAAAAAAAAAAAAAGCAAAAAAAAACAGCATAAAATTTTATTGTCCTTAGGTGTTATCTATCGTCTTACACTGCTGCATAAATACATAATCTTTAAAAAAAAACAACATATAATTTGCAGTAAAGATAAAAAGAAGCCTTAAGTGTATATGACATCGCTAAAGATAATGGTAAGGAAAAAAAAAAGCTGTTCTCAGTATTTAATGGATTCACCAGTCTTCACTAATTGGAATCCTCTCGTCCCAATAAAAAAAGATAGGAATGCAATAGCTTCCCAAAAAGAATGTTGGGGGTAATTCACTGCGGAATGCGTCTAAGATACCAACAGGTACCAAATATATTAACATCATCTTATCTGAAATATGCAATTATACACAGTATTCTCGAGCATTTTAGCAGAACAAGAGCGCCCGCGTCATTAGTCTGTGTTCTTTATATACGTACTGCTGAGCACAGGTCAGTTTGTTGATTGTAAATAGAGTGAAGTTTGTAACAGTGTTAGCAACAGTACTCTGTGTTCTCTGACCTTACTCACTGTGTCCGTCTGCAGACGCATCCCTCTCTCTTTCTTACTGTCTTTATTCTTCCTCGTTTTCTTTTTTGTTTCTTTTTATATCTTCTTTTTCTTCCTCCAACTCCATGATACTAGCAGTTTATATACATTTATTTTTCCTCTCCTGTTTATATTTGAGTTATTTTATACCTGCATTTATACATGATTTTTCTCGTCTCTCTTCTCATTCTTCTTGCCTGTCATCCTCTCCATCCCTCTTCCCTCTCTACTACGCGTCTATTCCTCTCCTCACTAATTGACGAATGTACACACTAAAACAGCGCAACACTACCCCAGACTACAACCACAAAGTGTTCCTTCCACCAAAGAATACATCACCACCTAAACATTACCACGATCTCCAAACAGTGTAACACTAAAAACGTGTACAACTCCTCATGCCTTCAGAGATATGAAAAATTCCATTAATTAAAAACACTAGAAAATCCATGGCTCTCACCATTCGCTGATTCCAGTAAACAAAAACTGTCCAGTGGCTTTTGTGTTTTAAGTGGGGGCTTGAGTACATCACAGCAGTATATCACAAACTGCCCTGTCTCCCAGCCATGCCGCAGCGGTCTCCCCAATTAGCGACGATACTTAGATGTGAAGGAATTGTGTATAATTACTCTCTAAAAGGCCTCACACCCCCATCCCCTAAATCACGCGCATTCTAGCCTCGCACAAGTCAAGAGAAAATAGCCTTTACCTTTGCTAGACAGTATTACAATCAGGGATATCATGTCCCAACTCATTAGCTGTGATTGTTGAAACAAATATGGTGCTGTGGCAACAGTCAGGTGTGCTCAATTGTTGAATTATCGTGCATAGCTTCGTCTCGCTCGACACGAGCGGAGATGTGTAATTACTGGTAGTAGTAGTAGTAGTCAGAGAGATAATAGATAAATAAATGGACACATGTGCAATTAATGAGACATTAATTATGGAAACGTTTCTCCCATAGGGACTTTGCGAAGCGAAACGTTGCTCTAGTAAATGACTCATTAAGTTGCATGCTTCCATTTACCTAACGTCAAGGTAAGATGATTGGTATCTAGAGAAGTATTAGAATAAGCGATTCTCTCTCTCTCTCTCTCTCTCTCTCTCTCTCTCTCTCTCTCTCTCTCTCTCTCTCTCTTTCATGTGCAGAACAGAAAAAAATAACTCCAACATTTTGTGTGATTTCATTTATATCCCACAAATACTTAAAAGTTATCATTAAGATCTTGAAGGCAGTAGTGCATGACGCTATTTAAATTCGTCACGGATTTTTTATCTCTATAAATTTGGATTTTAAATCGCGTAGTTTATTTACTTTTGTAAATGACTCTTAATGCAGAAGTGATAAATATTCCTCTCTCATATATATATATATATATATATATATATATATATATATATATATATATATATATATATATATATATATATATATATATATATATAATATAGGAGGTACCATCTCTGGAACTGTCTTGGGGACCCTCATCCTCAGAGAAAATAATAAACTTGCTTAAGGGAAAACTCAAAGTTCTCCCTGAAGCTGTTTGAAAATTTTCTCCTACAACCCCCTATATTTTATATATACTTTATTTAAAGACAAAATACATTGACAAGAATACAATAGGGAGTAAAACAACATAGATAACAACTCAGAGCTACACCACAAATACTTCGTCCAGCTCCCCGGCAGTGGGCCGCGTGTCCAGAATGCTGCAGGCATTTTCCCTCTGGATCGCAACACTGAGTCTCTGAAAGAGGAAGTTGGCCGCCCTGTGGTCCTTGGTTTCTATGATGAGTTTTTTCACCCAGCTCTTTGAGAAACTTTAGAGCACACTTGCCCCATGCTCCAAGAGTCTCCGACTCTATTGGGATGAAGTTATAGCAAGAGGGAAGGCCTTCATATTTGCGGGTCTTCTGGGTCTCCCTGTGGGTGGCAGCTCCACCCCCTTCAGCTACGGAGTATGGCAAGTAGGTGTCTGCCATTATTGCGGCACAGGTGTAGTCCCAAGCAATCTGCTTACCATCCTTCCAGGGTAGCATAGTGGCTCCATCAGGACGCTTTTGACTTCCATCAGACCTCTGTACTTGGGGTTTCCGTTGAGCTGGGCAACGGGCTGTGACGAGGCTTCTCTTTATGATGTCGTTGACCTACTCATGTCTAGCATACTTCCCTTCTGATGTGTGACACACGAGACCATGAAGTCCAAATTGATCAGCCGTCGCCCTGCCGCAAATACACAGCAGGACTCGAACCTGCAAACTCTGTATCAGAGTCCACAGTACTTTACCACGGAGCCAGACCTCAGATAAGTATGGGCGCCTAGCCGGAGCTAAGCGATGTTTCCCCATACCCCGGGGCACCAGGCTTGTTTTCAGGCGAAATTATTTACATTGTCTAAACGTTCACAGCAGGACTCGAGTCCTGCTGTGGATATAGAGAAAATGTTTGTAAATAATTTCGCCTGTTTGCGAATTATATATATATATATATATATATATATATATATATATATATATATATATATATAAACACTGATCTCTGGCCGACGGAGACTCGAACCTACGAACCTCATGACAAGGTACGCAGTGCTTTGCCGACCGTACCACAATGGTCCAATACCTTGGCATCCAGCTCACGCTAGACGTTGATCCAAGGCAGCCAGCTTTCAGGCAGGTGACTTACAGCTTTTCATCTCATTCCCTGCATGCATCGACACAACTAGAGACTTTTACAATGCTAGAGTGGCAAGAGCAAGCGAAATATTCACAATGATCATTGTTTATGAATATTTCGCCTGCTTTGCGAATTCTAGCATATATATATATATATATATATATATATATATATATATATATATATATATATATATATATATATATATATATATATATATATATAATGCCAATAAGTTGAAAAGCAAGACACATGTATAACAGTTAGGTATCTATTTGTTGACTGAAACGTTTCGCTTACTGCTAATGGGAAGGTATTTTGACACAAGTTAAAAATGCCACACATTGTGACAGTATTTAAAATAGAAAAAGGTGACAGGAAGGCCCTTTAAATTACGGCCAATTTCACTGGTAATTGTTGTCGTAAAATTATTGGTAAAAGCCGTCAGAGAACAGAGGATAAAATACTGCGAGAGCAAAACCTAACTAACTAGCAAACAGATCGGTTTTCGGTTTGCAAATTCCTGTATATAGAATTTTTAGTTCGGCTTTCGGAAGGCAAATTCCTGTATATAAAATCTGTTGCAATTACCAGCAGCCATCTTGGCAGTCACAGAATTTTGAAGAGAGAAATGGATTGGGGCGAAAGCCTCTAATAGCCTCTTATAAGATTAACGCGGAAACTACAAAATATAGGAATATAAGGCAAACTATAACAATTATTGAGAAATTAGAACAAGTACGTTTTGTCAGGAAACAGGACAAGTGTTTCCTGATACGCGTCTTGGTCATATCGTGACCTGCAGTTGGAGCTTTCGGTCATCTGACAGAGGCCTTCCGCTGGCTTACAGGTGTGTTTTATGTTTAGGAGGAAAATGTAAAAGGTGATAAGAGAAAAAAAAAGAAGTGTACCCATGAAGATGTGTCACCAGTAAGGTGACAAAAAATCTACCCTTCCCACGATACTGCAATAAATTTATTTAAATAACTTGCTAGCAGGAATAAATGAGATTATAATTGTGGAGGATGAAAAGAAATTATGCAAAATATACAATAAATTAGACTGCGAAACTTTACTTGATGATTAAGATAAATGGAGCAAATGGAGTGATAAGTGATAGAATTTCATAATTATGAATACCACGTAATGGGAATGAGATAGAGTGAATTCCGGCCACATTAATAATATAGAATTTGTGACAAAATACTGAATGTATCATATAGAAGGAGATAAAATATCATTGGAAGATAATATATAGTTTAACCAAACTAGTAAAATCGCTTATGCTACTCTGACAAACAAAAAAATTCTTTTACAAATACTGATGAATTAAATTTAATAATCCCTTCAAAATTACATTAGGGAAAAACTTCAATATAAAACAGCTGTGTACTGCGGACACTTGAAAAATGCTCAAGTTAAAAAAAAAAGAGTTATCATGGATATCTGTAAACACTAAAGACAAGAGATAGGAGAAAAAATGGGAGCTTTTTTCCAAAGTAATAACAGAATGCTCAACTTCAAAAGAAGAGCAACACATCAGTGAATTGAAACAAAAAAGTAGGTGCTACAGCCATTGGGAATTTAAAAAAAAAATACATACGATAAAATAATTAGTGAAAACGGGACATCTCAAGTACAATAAGCTTTGTTCCAGTAAATACAAATTGGTAAAAAGAAAATGCGGTGCCGTAACCAAGATAACTACCATCAACCCATAGTTGAAAATGATTGCTCATGACATCATACTCACTAATTATAGACTAAAATTGATAAAATCTACTGAATATAATAAACAACAATAATAGTAATAACTAATACAAATACTGTATTTCTACTACTACATGATACAACTTTTAAATATGTGCGAAAAATTACAAAATATCCAAAAACTTTTTTAATTAAAAAAAAAAACTATTTTAATACCAGAGTTATCAATCTTCATCACACAAGTATCTTATAGATAGCAAATCTGTATCATTAAGAGGGAGGTCAGGTGGAAGCAACCTGCCAGAGGCAAGTAGACTCATACTCCTGTTACCAAGTAGGGCTGTAAGCACGAGAACGTGACTCTGCCTGCCCTTGGACACCAATTTCCCCTAGAGTTTCACAGTAGGTGGATGGTGGGAGGGGCAGCCTGCTTCCCTCAGTCAGTCTTGTTGGTTTCTCTGTGGGGACACTGCAGATATGAGGACTGTTGAAGGTGTGTCTCTGTGTACTCACGTATTTGTGGTTGCAGGAGATCATTTCACAGCTCCTGGCCCCGCCTCTTCGCTGGTGTGTGTGTGTACTCACCTATTTGTTGTTGCAGGGGTCGATTCATAGCTCCTGGCCCCGCCTCTTAATTGATTGCTACTAGGTCCTCTCTCTCCCTGCTCCATGAGCTTTATCAAACCTCGTCTTAAAACTATGTATGGTTCCTGCCTCCACTACGTCACTTTCTAGGTTATTCCACTTCCTGACAACTCTATGACTGAAGAAATACTTCCTAACAGCCCTTTGACTCAAAGGAGTCTTCAACTTCCAATTGTGACCCCTTGTTTCTGTGTCCCATCTCTGGAACATCCTGTCTTTGTCCATCTTGTCAATTCCTCGCAGTATTGTATATGTCGCTATCATGTCTCCCATTACCCTCCTGTCCTCCAGTGTCGTCAGGCCGATTTCCCTTAACCTTTCTTCGTAGGACAATCCCCTTAGCTCTGGGACTAGTCTTGTTGCAAACCTTTGCACTTTCTCTAATTTCTTAACGTGCTTGACCAGGTGTGGGTTCCAAACTGGTGCTGCATACTCCAATATGGGCCTGACGTATATGGTGTACAGAGTCTTGAATGATTCCTTACTGAGGTATCGGAACGCTATTCTTAGGTTTGCCAGACGCCCGTATGCTGCAGAAGGTATCTGACTGATGTGCGCCTCAGAAGATGTTCGGTATTATACTCACCTCAAGATCTTTTTCCTTGAGTGAGGTTTGCAGTCTTTGGCCACCTAGACTATACTCTGTCTGCGGTCTTCTTTGCCCTTCCCCGATCTTCATGACTTTGCATTTGGCGGAGTTAAATTCAAGGAGCCAGTTACTGGACCAGGCTTGTAGCCTGTCCAGGTCTCTTTGTAGTCCTGCTTGATCCTCGACCGATTTACTTCTCCTCATTAACTTCACATCATCTGCAAACAGGGACACTTCTGAGTCTATCTCTTCCGTTATGTCATTCACATATGCCAAAAGCAGCACAGGTCCTAGGACTGACTTCTGTGGAACCCAGCTCGTCACAGGCGCCCACTCTGATACCTCGTCACGTACCATGACTCGTTGTTGCCTCCCTGTCAGATATTCTCTGATCCATTGCAGTGCCTTTCCGTTTATGTGTGCCTGATCCTCTAGCTTTTGAATTAACCTCTTGTGAGGAACTGTGTCGAAGGCCTTCTTGCAGGCCAAGAAAATGCAGTCTATCCACCCCTCTCCCTCGTGTCTTACTTCTGTTACTTTGTCATAAAACTCCAGTAGGTTTGTGACACAGGATTTTCCTTCTCTGAAACAGTGCTGGTCGTCGTTTATAAGCTTGTGTCTTTCTAGGTGCTCCACCACTCTCCTCCTGATGATCTTCTCAATGACTTTGCATACTATACACGTCAGTGACACAGGTCTGTAGTTTAATGAGATGCAAGTTTCATTGCATTTTATACACAGTTCTGTATGTACATACAATGTACCTAGTAACTGTATATATAAGGACTTAGTGATATATATTCAACCAGCCTAATTCAATGCTCTTGCTGTATACGACGATTACCTCCAGAACTTGAGCACCAGAACCTCATGTCTCTCGTCTTGACGTTGAATGATAGCACAGGAAGGAGCTTCTTACTGAACCTTCATTGTGTCAGCACTGACACTTGGGTAAAGAGAGAGGCTCCGCTTCACTCAGACGATGAGTCCATCTCTGAACTTCCATCACTTTATTACATTAGTGGCATTCAATACCGACACGTTGATGAATAAGACACATGTACACCACCTGGATTTCTTTGTTATGAATTATGAAGACTTTTCGCCAACCAGTGGCGTTTTTCAGTTCAGTATAGAGATTATGAACTGGAGACAGTGGAAGAGAGGTAATCAGTCTATCAGCCTTGACAGGTGTTAAGTCCCTTAGACATGATCGAGAGGGACCGATTATTTACCACGTCTTGCACTGTCTCCTGAATATAATATCTGCACTAATTTGATAAAGCCGCTGATTTGCGAAAAGTCTTCATCATTCATGGTAAACATATACAGATGTTACACATGTTTCACATTCATCAACTTCCATCACCTTTTTTTTTATGGAGCAAATTTTTCCTGACATTAGTAAAGAAAAAAAAAGACACACAATGAGACAAAATGAGGAACAATATTAACTAGCGAAAAGCTTCAACAATAAAAGCTTGTTCTGCAACTATGTATTTTCTTCAGCCTCTATATATTTAATTTTCGTATTTCTTCCTTCTTCTGTTATCTAAAACTCTTTCTCCTTTCTGTGCTATCCAAGGAAACGAGATACTGACAACAGGTTAATTTGGCGGACAATGGCGGCTCCGATAAAATGGGAGGACAGTCTTTTGTGGTGGTCACGACATTAAGAACTTTAATTTATTCACTTAAAGCTACCTGGTACTCCTTTATGCGATAACACTTTATCTAATTTTCCAGTGACCCTAAACATCAACAGCAAGTGACAAAATAAGCAATAAATATCGGTTCTTTAAGATGTTATTTTTTCATTTACGTTGAAACTGTGGATAATTTCCTCCAAAATGTTTATTGTGTACAGAATTTAGGGACGTAAATGGCTTAGTGAAGAGAAGTAAATATTCTGAATTGTTGGTGCATTTTAGTCATACTGAATTTAACTGGAAATCAACATAAACTGAACTGATAATAATATTCATGACATTATGCAATCCCTTAATTATATCAGCCTCTTTTCTTTTTATATATATATATATATATATATATATATATATATATATATATATATATATATATATATATATAGGATGGGGTCCATATAAGAAGCTCCAGCAACACTAATGATATAAAAAAGCATTAAGAAAATGCACCACCTTTACAAACAAGGCTTGTGGAATATAGGAAGCATTTTAACACAGGCGTTACTATTGTAAACAGGAGTGAAGGGAATGGATGAAGCAATTTAACACAAGAGCTACCAATATACATAAGAACGTGTGGTATGGATGAAGCACTCTAACACTCGCTGCCTTTGTAAACACAAGTGTGTGGTATGAATGAAGTGCGGTAACAAAGCCGCTACCATTCTAAACACGAGTGTGTGGTATGGATGAAGCCATGTAGCACAGGAAATACTAATGTAGATAAGAACGTGTGGTACGGATGAAGTACTGTAGCACTCGCTACAACTGTAAACAGGATTGTGTGGTATGAATGAGGTGTCGTAACACAGACCCTGCATTGTAAACACGAGTGTGTGGTATGAATGAGGCTTTATAAAACAAGCGCAATAAAGAGTTGTACCTCCGGAACCACCCTTTTAAGCATACACTATATATGTGTAATAGGTACCTGATATATACTGTGCCTTCACATTTCTCATTCATACATATTATAATAGTATAGCAATGAAACCACGAAGCAAGTGGTATTGAAACATTTACCAAACTGCGGCAGGCCAGGATTCGAGGCAGGACAATGTGTCGTGGGTCGAATCCCCTCAACAATATTATATATATATATATATATACTATATATATATATATAATATATTTATATATTTACTTATTTATTTATTTAAGATGGACAGTGGTTACAAGCCTCACTTCCAGTCAGGCTTGGGGGGCTGGGAGTACGCATATCCTCCTAGATTGCCCTACCAGCTTTCCTATCCTCTTCCATAGCATCAAATGAGTTAATAAAACAAATTCTTCCAGAGAACCTCAGTGATTCAGCAGAAATACAGGACCCTAGCTATGCCATTGCCATCACTGAATGGGAGACTCTTGCTACTCCAGCACCAAAACCTAGTGCATAACTGGCCTACAAACAGTCAAGTTGGGATGGCCCCATCACTGAAAAGATGCTTGCCAACATGCTTAGGGTTGTAACATCACACAAGGAGACTGCCCGTCTCCTAGCTATGAGTGCACATCACTCTGGGGACTTCCTCCAAACAGTTCCCATTTCGGCAATGGGAACACGCATCGACCCCTAAGACCTTCCGTATTGCAGTGACTCTGCGCCTTGCTGCCCCAATTCACACGGAATATACGTGTATTTGCGGTGATGCGCAAGCCGACCAATATGGTCTACATGGTCTAAACTGTTCCAAAACCAAGGGCTGGCATGCAAGACACAATGAAGTCAACGACATCATAAAGAGAACCCTTGCTACAGCTGGATGCCCAGCCGAGAGAGAGCCCCGATCACTAGCAGCAAATCGCCCCAACGGGATCACCATCTATCATTGGAAGAATGGCAAGCTCTTAGCATGGGACTATACCTGTGTGTCGACATTGGCTGACCCCTACATCCATCACAGTGTCGGGCGACAGGGAGGAGCTGCTGACCACAGGGAGGAGTACAAGATCGGCAAGTACAGGGACATAAGCCAACAGTATCAATTTGTCCCAGTGGGATCGGAGACCTCGGGATCATGGGAAAAAAACGCAACACGTTTCCTTAAAAAACTGGGTTCCAGACTCATCGACACCACCAGGGACCCAAGGGCAGCCCCTTTCATGTTCCAGCGCCTCAGCGTGGCCATCCAGAGGGGAAATGCATGCTGCATACTGGGCTTGCGTCCGGCTTCGGAGGAGATTCATAATCTTTGATATATTGTACCAATGTATTCATGTTCATGTTTGTGTTTTCTGTCAATGTATTCTTTCTATTAATAAAGCACTCATAATATATATATAGGTAGTGGTAGGAGAAGAAAATATTCAAACAGCTCCGGGGAGAACCTCGACTTTTCACTGAGGTACGTTTATTGTCTTCTCTGAGGATGAGGGTTCCCAGTAAAGTTCTAGAGGTGGTACCTCCCATATTTAAATATATATATATATATATATATATATATATATATATATATATATATATATATATATATATCACACAAAACTTATTAATGCATGACTTAAGAGATGAATATATAGAGACTTGAACCATAGACCTTGAACGAAGCAGGCCCAGTGCTGCAGGCCCAGTGCTGCAGACCCAGTGCTGCAGACCCAGTGCTGCAGACCCAGTGTTGCAGGCCCAGTGCTGCAGACCCAGTGCTGCAGACCCAGTGCTGCAGACCCAGTGCTGCAGACCCAGTGCTGCAGACCCAGTGCTGCAGACCCAGTGCTGCAGGCCCAGTGCTGCAGACCCAGTGCTGCAGACCCAGTGCTGCAGGCCCAGTGCTGCAGACCCAGTGCTGCAGACCCAGTGCTGCAGACCCAGTGCTGCAGACCCAGTGCTGCAGACCCAGTGCTGCAGACCCAGTGCTGCAGGCCCAGTGCTGCAGACCCAGTGCTGCAGACCCAGTGCTGCAGACCCAGTGCTGACCCAGTGCTGCAGCCCAGTGCTGCAGACCCAGTGCTGCAGACCCAGTGCTGCAGGCCCAGTGCTGCAGACCCAGTGCTGCAGACCCAGTGCTGCAGACCCAGTGCTGCAGACCCAGTGCTGCAGACCCAGTGCTGCAGACCCAGTGCTGTACCAATGAGCCATGAAACCAACCAAACCCCGTTCATTCTATTGTTTATTCACTGAAAGTCGTTTCATTACGACTTATCTTGAGTTTACATAAATTTAACATTCAAATATTTATACAACTGGAAGGTTTATCCAAATTATTATCTGCATTTTTAAAATATTCATCGCGTAAATATTGTACGGCGCCTCGGGAATTACAGATAATCGCATATGATTCGAGAAGAGAAACTTGACCTTAAGTTCTTAAATAAAATGCCCTTCACTAACATTAAAGCCTCGTCCCCATTCCTTCCTCTTGAAGCGATGTCTCAAGCTTCCCTTAAGAGTTATTATCAAGTGTGTCTTGAGTACGGGTAGTACAGATAAGTCCCTAAGACATATTTGTGCGTCGATTATACAGAAAAAATGGTTATAACTATGGCCATAATTTTTAAAGGGGTGGACCGGTAAGCCAGCGGAAGGCCTCGGTCAGACGACCAAAAAAGCTCCAACGGCGGGTGATCATATGACTAAGACCCGCGTCAGGAAACACTTGTCCTGTTTCCTGACGAACCTAACCTAACCTGTGTGTTGATTTATTTGTTAGTTTACTGTTCAATTTATTTGGAGAATTATTTTTTCGATTCTGGATTATTTTCAATGCATCATCTGAGCTGCCAGTAAATAATTCTGGAGACCATTGTCCCTGATGCACCACTGTCCTAGACCTGCCCGGGGACTGTGGCAACTTGTCTGCGGGGACTGTGGCTGTGGGGATTGAATCTGGGATGACTGAGACTGGTAGATCAAGTCCGAGAGGGAGTGGAACTTTGGTTGGGGGGGGGAGGAGGATTAAGGCAGCCTGCAGGTAAACACGGCACAAAAGGCGGCCATACTTGCTCTGTTTTAACAGGTGCAACTCAATGATTTTTAAGGAAGGTCCACACGCGCTCTCAGCTGCCGCTTGAGCGTGATGACTTGACTTATTGAAACACATCTTTGTATCCAGCTTGTGCTGTGGCCTTCACCCGGTCGGCCGCATGTGGTGATGGTGCTGCGGTAGATTCATTTGGTGATGGGACTATGGTAGATTCGTTTGGTTGTGGTGGTTTGGTCTTTTTCTTTGATGGTTTCATTTGGTGTAACAAATTTTGTTTTTGTTTTGACGTATTGCTTAGATGCATTGGTTTAGTGATAATAGTTTGGTTGTATATGTTAGCGAATTTAAATTTTGGTAATTATCTGGCATATTTTTATTGCGTCTAGTTTCGCTGCAATATTCGAAACCCATGCCTTAACCCCCTTTTTCTTGTATCATTGATAAACTTCTATATTTGTTAAAGGCTCCTACTTTCTTCCTCTTTTCTATTCTGAGATTTACATTGTTTTCAATATACCATCTGCTGAGACATTCCCAAATATTCAAATACATTCACTGTGTCAATACTCCTGATGAATAAGACACATGTCCAACACCTGAGTATCTTTATTCTGAAGACGTATTGCCAAACAGTGGCTTTATCAACTCAACACATAGATTATTAGATGCTCACCACCGTAGTCTTGGTGAACCTTGGTGAGGGCTGATGGACTAATTCCACAAACTGCCTCTGTGCTTAGTCTACTTCGTCTTCCACCATCTATCTCCAAGAGTGTAATTCTTCTCAGGCTACGGTGCTGAACACCATCTCTAATAATGACAATATATTAATTTTTAAAGGGGTAGGCCTGTAAGCCAGTGGAAGGCCTCGGTCAGATGACCAAAAATCTCCAATGGCGGGTCATCATATGACTAAGACCTGCGTCAGGAAACCATTATCCTGTTTCCAGATGAATCTTACCTAAATTAACCTTCATCTAAGCTAAGAGACTGATTACCTCGTCTTCTACTGTCTCCAGTTTCAACACCTTAAAATAACTTCTGCGTAAATACCTGTTCCACAAATTTCATTCCCATCTAAAATTCTATTTTCTGTGTTTCCCATAACTCTCGATAACATTCATGTTATTGTATTCACTCTATACGGAATACTCAGCAAACTTCTTCCAATATAATTTATGCCATTTTTGTCTCTTTTCCTCTCATTTTTTCCATACATATATTGAACAAATACACTAACCGTTCCAAACATTTAAGCCACACCTGCTTTCACTACGTTTTAATCCCATCCATCTCTCCTGTTTCTCTGTGTACTTACCTATTTTCTCTATGCTAACTTCTGAATTTTCCCACCTCTTAAGAAATTCTGTTCCTCCTTCCACTATACAAAAAAAAATCTACAAAATTATAATAAAGTTTTTAAAAATATTCTCTGACATTGTCTAATTCAGCGACCTTATCATCCAGTATCTCGCCACTTCCAACCTTAACTGCTTCCTACTGGCCGATCTACAATAGTGTCATTCACTTCAGTAAATATATGAGAGGAATCAAGAGAGAGAGAATCCATGTCCTAATGTCGGCGAGACAAACATGCATACCAGTATACCACATACGGTAACACTAACTCCTCAAACTATACTGACTCAGGTCATCAGTACCACTAGGGTTCAACAGGATGGGACATCCCTCGTCCTGGGCAAAGTTGCCTCAATTTTCGAAAAGAATTTGGGTCTAGTTCCTCGGGAACAACTGAAGATCCATAATACCGTTCATTATCTTTAACGTGTTGTTGCAAACCGTTCATTGCTCTCACCATGCTTTATTTAATACTCTGCATAAAGAATATAACTGAGTTAGCTGAAGTATAAAATATAAAATGTGCCCTCCAAGGTTGCGTACCTTAAGCATACCACATATATAAAGCCTCAATACACGCCAGAGTATATCACAACATGCCACGTTCACTCCTTTATAATTATTTATTGACATTCCTCAGATGAGACGCAATTTATCGACTTTTCCCTCTCTCCTCTTTCTTCTCCTCCCTCTTCTCTCTGACACACACACACACACACGCACACACTAAGCGTGATGAGTTTCGTTGCAGATTGATCATGATCCTATATGCAACACCGCGCACTGCAATTACCAGAGGATTAGTGGTGATGAGCGGGGTGGGTCCGACCAACTCCCCGGGTTATTAAGACCGACCATGAGAACCCCGAGCGGCCGTTTCCAACAGCAGGCTCAGAATTAACTCCATCTGGGGTTCTCTAATGGATCTGCGGCTCTTTGTGCGATCATTTGCATATTTCTGGTTTATTTACATGGATTATGATTCTCCAGAAAATTAACTGTCGCCCATTAAGCGAAGCATCCTATCTTGAGACTCTCTGACCGCGGGTTCGAACCCCACCCGTCGTATGGTTCATTCTATCTTATCAAATACAATTGTATGAATCATTAACGTCAGCGAAAAAGAATTGATGAATTTACGAATCGTGTAAGATCTTAAATAAAGAAAATAAATCGATTAGATGATTACCCAAGACATGAACTGTGAGTAAAGTTTCCATTATATTTGGAGATGATCTCGTAATAGCGCAGATTTATTCCTCTCTCCTTTATTCTAATTTCGAGGCGGTGATAAAGAACTCTATTATGTCTCCTTTATGAGGGATTTATGGGTAAATTGTGGCATGTATCACCCAGCGGAGCGTGGGGAGTAGGAGATGGTGTTGTCACTTCAGATTAGCACCTCCAGAGCCTCTCACCCCTCATAACGACGACGATGATGTGGGGCGGTGAGGACGACGGTGGTGACGACGATGATGTGGGGCGGTGAGGACGACGATGATGTGGGGCGGTAAGGACGACGGTGGTGACGACGACGATGTGGGGCGGTGAGGACGACGGTGGTGACGATGATATGGGGCGGTGAGGACGACGGTGGTGACGACGACGATGTGGCGGAGACGGATGATGTGGGCGGTGACGACGGTGGGACGACTAGGCGTGAGACGACGGGTGACAATGATGTGGGCGGTGAGAAACGGTGAGACAATGGAAAACGACTGTGATGAAAGTGCTAATGACAACCGAGATATATTTTGGACTGACTTGCCATGGGTTCAAAACCCAAATGCACCTAGATTTATCTGGAGAGCTTGTTCTTGCCACTTAAAACTGAGTTCCGCCTCTTAACAACAAGATGACAAAATCACCTCTTCTTTCTCCTCGGGAGGGCTCAGAGTTGCAAACAAATTACATTCCTAGTTTTTCAACTTACAAACGGGTTGTTGACACTGATAACAACGGTCCTAATGACTGTTCTGTTTCACTCATGTTTGTTCAATAGTGAAATTTTAATTGGTTTTAAAGTTAGCTTCCCCGTTTGCCAGTGTTGGTGTCTCGTGTAAGCAGGAGAGCTGTTGTACCAGTGAAGAGTATAGAGAACTAGCTCGATTCCTGTGATGAGTTAGCACCCTGACAGGCAGGGTCACCACTAGACGTGATATGAGTTATGAAACCACTTTTTCTACACGCACGTCAGGCTGTGCATGCGTCACCAGTAGAGAATCAGGCAAAAAAAAAAAAAGTAGTTACGAACGCCAACATAATACTAGTACAATAAATAACATTTGCAATAGTTGAAAGGTTAACAGAGAGGTGAGTGGCACCCAACTCCAGTTTCATATGTTTTTTTAAAGTGCCACTCCACCTAGTTGAAGGGTCACATTGCTGCTCTTGTCAGAGAGGCCTCGGGGAACACTTCTCTGGTTAATATAGAAAACAATTTCTTGCAATTATGCTTTTAAAACAGTAGCGTGTTTAATGTTCGCCTTATAGTCTAAAACATGTGATTGCTTCGAGTCGCCTGCGTTGGATTTCTTGACAACTAGGTCGGGTGATCTCTTGACAACTAGGTCGGGTGATCTCTTGACAACTAGGTCGGGTGATCTCTTGACGACTAAGTCAGATGTTTTCTAAACGATTAGGTGTAGTCGTCATCTTGATCAGGTGTCGTCGTCTTGACAATCAGGAATGGTGTAATTTTGGTATAGTGTGGTGTAATATGAATGACTTAATGTAGCGTGATATAGTGTTGTCTTGAGATATGGTGTCCTCTAGACCAGTTTTCATGTAAATTTATGCAGTTTTAGCGTAGTCTTTAAAAACAAAGCCCGGGGTAAGTCTCTATTATATCTGATGTGACCTGGACGATCAAATGCAGTGTGGTTTTACCGACCAGGTCTGGAGCAATCGTACCGACCAGGTCCGACGTGGTCTGGCAACCAGTTCAGATGTGGTCTTGACCAGTTCTGGTCTGATTGTGACGACTAGGTCTGGTGTGGGCATGACCGGACCTGTTGTGGATTTGACGACTAGGTTTTGTCTGACCGGGTCTGGTGGTCTTGACGCGTGTCTTGACCGTTGGTTGACGACGGTCGGGGCTTTGACGGCTGTGGTCTTGAGACGTCTGTGGTCTTGACGACCGGGTCTGGTGTGGTCTTGACGACCGGGTCTGGTGTGGTCTTAGAAACCAAGAATTGCGTATCTTAAGGATAAACCGTCTATCTTTCTGACAGTATTACGATGCTGCTACATCTCCAATAACTGGGTATCTTTATAAAGATACTAAAGATACCAAAGATAACAAAGATACTCAGTTGTTGCACACGTGTCTAAATCTTCAACTTGTTATTAATACACCATTATGTTATGATAACATCTAACACTAAAGATTATGACTTACATTTAAACTCGGGTTCCATAGAGTGAAAGTACATTTAAATGTGAATTTTACTAAATTCTCTCCCACTTTGACACAAACAGAGCATAACACATGTTTTGTGTACAACACGAGAAGTCTGACGAAATACATAAACACATAGGATATATATATATATATTATATACGTAAATATTATTACACATCAGCCGTTTCCCACCAAGGCAGGGTCGCCCGAAAAAGAAAAACGTTCATTATTCACTCCATCACCTTCTTCACTGGAGTGAAGACGGTCCTTTGGGAACGTACTTGCTTGGACATCCTCCTATTTTCTGCAATTTTGCAAGCTCCTGATGATGTGTTGATTGCAACACGAAAGGCCTAGAGCTATCATTACTCGTTGTTTGACACACACACACAAAACACACACTATTATATATATATATATATATATATATATATATATATATATATATATATATATATATAATCTGGAAAATGCTACAATAGTCTTCTTGATACAACTATACGTACGATATAGATCTGACTGATGTGACTTATGATCGAATGCTCATACATGTAGAGCTTTATGCGCTTGAAGTATTTACTACATGTAAACTGCACATTGTATGCTATAAAGAAAGAATAATTTTGAAAATATAATATTTTTAATCACTGTTAAAAAAAAAAAGAGTGGTAATAATATTAAGCACATGAGTATTGTAATTTTACCTAGATATGTACTACATATCTAAGAATTATTAACTCATAACCAGAGGAAGATTTACTAATGATTTATGATGTATAAATCTTTCTTTACTATTTTATTTAGGAATTATTAAATCATAACATGGTGACCAATTTGACAATAATTACTATTGTTAACAAAATCTAGCTATGTTTCTGTGTCAGATTCCATCACAAAGGATGACTTCGAGTGTTGAAATATTTTAGCCTGACCTTGGAGACTTCAGTAGGACATTGATGATATCGTCAACTATTCTATACAGTAACTACTGATAATAATAATAATAATACTGATAATAATAATTATAATACTGATAATAATAATAATAACTACTGAAGCTTCAAATCTTCGTTCCAACAGAGCTGATGAAACTATTACATGGGAAATATCTTTCAGGATGGCTTATTCCATGAGCAGGAAAAATCGAATTTTCATGAAAGTATTTCAATCATTACACAGCGGGATAATAAAAAAATATATACATATACGAAAGGGAAAAAAAGATGGAGGGTGGGAGAGAAATCTGGGTATTATATAAGTTAATACATACATTCATACAAACATTTACACATAAGTACATTTATACATACATTTATATATACATACATATATACAAATAGATATAATGCAGATTTTTTTATAATAGCCTACTGTCATTTTAAAACTAAATTATATGTTTAAGAATGTATGCTTACACTAGCCACCAACAACCAGCTTGATCATCATTAAAGAGACTTTCTAAAATACTTTGAATTGCTTAAATATATACCCATTTAAAAATTTATTCATGTAATGAACATTTGTATATTTTTTTTACTAAATTAATCAGTTAAGGGGACTGAATTTCAATTAACATGCAATACCTTTTTTATTATAATAAATATTAATATAAACGAGTAATATAGACTAAAGATATACTTCTGACTTAGGTACGACATTAAAAATAAAATGTTTATTGAGAAGTTTAATGTCATATACGAGTGACAGTTGCACAATCGGAACTATTAATTAACAAGTTTGATAACAGATCCAGAAGGTTGTAGATCCGATAAATGTGAACCACAAACACACATTACCCAACAAACTTTTACTAGGACAAAGTTCAGGTCAATGTTGAGCTTTACACAAAGCATAAAATTCTCTTAATGAGAACTTGCTTTGCAACGTATTTCTTTTCATCACAAGGATGCAACGCCTCACCCAGTTACGTGCATGTGTACGTACACGTCAAAACATTCACTGGAGAGGGAAATTAAAGTTGATATCTGTTTAATTAAACATCCTGAGCTGCCTCCACGAGCTGGCCGGATCCATCAGCCAGGCAAGTGCGAGAGAGAGATGGGAGGCTTTTTCTTTTGATGTAAATAGAAAGTGATGTCAGCGCAGGTGTTGGTCGTGTTCCCAATAGTGTATATTGATGTCTTCACAGCGGGAGCGGCTCCGCATGACGATACTGCCCCATACGTCAGGTCCCAGGCCATTCTCCTTTGTGACTGTCCTCACCTGTTGGTCCGTTCTCGCTCGCTCTCACTAAATACCCCCAGCCCCTCTCTCTTTCTCTCTCCCTCTTTCTGCGGTCATTAATAGGTTCGTTCCATTTCTTTCTGAAACCCCATCTAGGGAGTGAGAAAAAGGTCCCAGGACCGAAACGTTTTCATAAAATGTCCCAAGTATTTAAATGCGTGTTTTAAATCATAATTTGTCCGAATTATATACCATTTTTTCGCAAAGTATATAAGGTGTGGCCACATGCCCATGGTGTAGGCTTGAGGGACTGATCACCACCTACCAAGACTGACGGGGTGATTATGTCAACTGTATTCAACTGAAGAAGCTTGATGTGCAAGTGAGACATTTCGGTGATAAAGTTAGCCAAGTGTTGCTAAATTGATTTATTCTTTAACTTGTCTCGTTCTCTATCCACTTAGTTTTTGCAGTCAGTTTCTCTGGTTTTATATCGTATCGTATCTTTGGTTTATTTAATTTAGTGATATACATAGCACCTGTAGTCCGTTGCACTCTACAGTACGTATGTTATAGAAGGATGGAGAGAATAAGTTTAGACATTACCGAATAAAGGTTTTGAATTAAAGGCAGAAATTTCCCATTTGGGAAAAGAAACTGATTCAAAGACAGGGAAGAGTAGGAAGTACTGAAAAGCGAATGACACAGTATATATGAATAAAGTGGGGAACAGCTCGGGAATGGTTATAATTAAGGATGAAATCTTTATAGCAAGTGGAGATAAAGAGATGGAATGGTTGATGTGTTTTTTCAGTGCATGAGTGAAGGGAAGCTAATTCGTAACGGATATCAAATATAGTTCTGTATCAGGAGAAAAATTCTAACATACAGTTATGTAAAATTAGAGGAAATCGTTGGCTGAATATCCACAAGGAAATTATTTAGCAGAAACGTTACTGAAACAAAAATGAAAATGACAAAACCGCAAGACCCTGGTTCGATCGCTCCTCTGGTATAAATGCTGGGCATGATTTACCCTACATCCGATGTCCATATTGCCCTAGCAATACGTAGGCATCTGTAAGTGGCTGGCATCACAGAGAATAAGTACACCAAACACAGGGTTGGGCTTTGAAATTAACTGAGGAAGGATAACAGCTCTTAGCTTTTAAATTAAACTATAAACAAAAAAATATAACTACAGAGGAACAGAGAGGTTTAGAAAGAGAAGGGAAAGTCTGGATTAAGTGCTTGTACTGAAGCACTTAGGTGAAAGTTGTTGTTAATATCGATTTGAAGACATGATATAGCGGACATAAGTGCCATGTGGATAGTGTTACAGATGTATGGAATAATCCGAAAGTTGTTAAAAACTGTGAAGGAGGAGGATCAGATTAAATAATGTCGGAAAGAAGAAAAAATCTAGCAGGAAAATCTAAGAAAAGGATGTGTAATATTACATGCTGTTTAATGTGTTTATAGACGAGATTGTAAAATAAGTGAACCCTAGTATAATACGGAGACTGTGGTTCTTAAACATAAAGTTTCCGATATAAATTGGGTGTTCCTACAGAGATTTTATGTCATGGTGCTATTGAGAGATTCAGAAGATAGGGTTTAAAATTTGACGAAGGAGTTTGAAGAGTGTGTCAAGTATTTTGAAAGCGATCACAAAAATTAAGAAGATGATAAGAGGTAGAACAAGTAAAAAAAATGAAAGATCGTAGTTTAGATTAGAAAAAAGTATGGATCAAGTGAATGTGTTTGAATACTAGGAAGTAGATGAGGTAAATCAAAACAGATGAAGACAAAGTTGCTGGACTGTTAACGAATCTGTAGAAAAAAGTTTGTCTATAGATTCCGAAAGGAAAATAAATCGGAATATTGGGTTGAAGTCGCATTTGCAGGAGTTGAAATATGTTCTTTGAATACTTGAGACAGTGGAAATGCTGCATCTGGGATCAAAGTATTGAGTAAACATCATGGAAAAGAATAAAAGAAGTTATAAGATTACATGCTAGAGAAAAAGGAAGTTAAATTCAACTAAGCAGAAGATGGGTTGTTGAGATGGTTAAGAAAAAGACTGATAGATTATGAGGGTGTATAAATCTGTGGCGGTGTAATCCCGTGCGGGATATCTAAGAATGGATTGAAAGAATGTTGGAGAGATTTTGAAAGGCATAGATCTGAGCATGAATCAGGCACATGTTACACGTTAAATCGAAGTAGGAGTGAATGGTTTTTGGCGTGCAGTTGTGAAAGCAAATTAATATATATGAAGTGATTCAGGGAAACCTGTTAGATAGGATATAATTTCAGGGGTGAGAAATAAACTATTTACATTAAAACAAAAACAAAATGGAAATCTTGCAGTTCGACGATTCATCATTAGAATATGATACCTATACTCTTCTGGAAAGATCATTATCTCTGTGTGTAGGTTATCAGACATATAGTGATGGTCAGACAAGTGGCTACTAGCATTCAAACGCATGTCAAACAAGACCACCGGATACGAAATGCAGACTGGGAGTGAAGGATGCTGAGGCTTAAATTTCCAACTAAGAGAGGTAAACCTTGGAGTATGACACCAGCACATTACTAGTGAACATTAACTCTTACGTGTGCCTTTTGGCCTATATGTCAGGCCTATTGCTGAACACACGCCTGATCCATAACGTAACAGAAACAACAGAAAATTCTGAAGTTCATAACAAAACCTCTGGAGCCGAGGGACTGACCTAAACGAACGTATTCTGACATCCTTAGAAGACAGAAAGACCTGAGAGGAAAAAATAAAAACGACGCAAGATCTTCACAGAATATAATGAGAAGGATAGGGACAGACTGTATGATATTTTCGAAGGGCATAAATGAATGTTACCTTGCAAATGGCCCATGAGACGTCAGGAATTTTATTCTCCCGCCTTAAAGTGGTCAGGAAGAGATATGAGACCTCAGTCACAACCAGGTGAGCGCGAGCGAACGAACGAATGCACGCACGCAAGCACACACAAAACACAAAGTAACTAAGAGTCGACCCCTGCAACCACAAATAAGTGGGTACACACGCGCGCACACGTAAAATTTCACAATGCTGCGAATGTAACAGTGTAATCACACTAATCACGTTAAGGTGTCTAACGTGTTTAAATGCTGGAACAAGTTGCTGTACGTTTTCCTTACCAGTTTTTATCCAGTAATCTGGTCCGTCCTTAGATTCGAAAGTTATTGATTACTGATTCATGAAATAAATTACACACACACACACACACACACACATACACACACACACACACACACACACACACATGGGAACTAATAAGTCAAAACAAAACATAGCGTTTACCGGAACCTAGAGCGGATAGTCGACCGAATCTGCTGACACCGCATCTGGAAGCAAATAAAGATCCAACATCAACAACTTCTCCAGCAAGGTTATGCTCGTATATACACGAGTGCCTATAACTTACCTGTGCGTCTTTTAGACCTCCCTTAAACTACGCACCTAAGCAACCACTGGCATAAGCTATGATACAGATTAATTGCTAACAAGAAGCCGTATACAAACCATACCACGGGTGGGGTTAGAACCCGCGATCAGAGTCTCAAAACTCCAGACCGATGCGTTAGCCACTGGGCTAAAACATTCAGTTCTGAAACCAGTCAACTCATCAACACAGTAGTACTGTGTACTTCCTGCAAATTCCACAGACAACGAAACATCACATTCAAACTATATTGCTCACTGCACATCATCTCTCTTAACTGTGTATAATATATATGTCGTGCCGAATAGGTAAAACTTGCGATTTTGGCTCAAATAGCAACGCTCTTCTTGCCGAATAAGGAAAGTGAAAATTTGTATATGCACTAATTTAGCAAAATTCATTCTGAACCTAACGAAAAAATCATTGTTCATTAAATTATTTTAAATTTATCTAAAATATATTTAGTTGGATTGGGCTAAATTATATTTCGCTAGTTATAATAAGGTTAGGTAAATTTTCTAAGGTTCTTTTGGTACAAAATTATTAAGTTTTACATTAACATAAATGAAAAAAATATATCTTTAAACGTATAAGAGAAAATTTTAGAAAGAACTTAATTTTAAATGAGTTCTTCTAATTAACCAGCTTTACCTATACGACACGACATTATATATATATATATATATATATATATATATATATATATATATATATATATATATATATATATATATATATATATATATATTTGCGTGTGTGATTTATATTATCAGTATGACCTAATACAGATCTGAGCAGATAGAAACATTCTTCATATAAAGTGCTTTCTGCAAGCGTGTCTTTTCTTCACATGTTCTGTCCTTGGAGTGGGGAAGGGGGTTTGCTCACATCGGCTTCCTTACATGTGATCTTCAAGTCATGACTTTGGATAACTGATTCAATTCATATTTCTATAGATTGGAGATGATCATCCTGTAATCACTCGACTGTAATCTTGGTTTTACGACCCAGTGCTTTATTGCCCTTTATTCCTTCGCCTACCTGGAGGTCGTTTTCCCGGGTCAACAACACCACAGTCTAGTCCTTGACCAGGCCTCCCGGTGGATCAGGGCCTGATCAACCAGGCTGTTACTGCTGACCCACGCAATCCGTCTTACGAATCACAACCCGGGTGATCGGGGACTAACTTTAGGTATCTGTCCAGTTCCATTTTCTGGCAGCCAGGGTCTATTGGTCAATTCCCTTATGCATGGTGAGAGACTGTTAGTGCCTAACTAGTCATTTGCTTTTGTAGGGAGTGATTTCTGTGTGTAGATTTTCCAGGATTTTACCTAGGATTTTCCAGGTGTAGATTATGATGTATCATTTTCGCCTGCATTCCAGGGAGTACAGGTCAAGAGACTCCAAACGTTGCCAGTAATTTAGGTGCATGACTGAACTCATAAGTGCAGTGAAGGTACTCTGTACATTCTCTAGATCTTCGATTTCATCTTGATCTAACAGCAGAGGCAGTTCTCATTACGTCCTTCAAGACACTGCCAGCCTTTAGAACCACTACAGAACCAACATAGCTCACGGTAAAAAAAATATTCCTCTAAGTCGAAAGATGAAGTATTCGCCATGAAGTCCTGGGTAAGTCTACCTTGCATTTTATTTATAAATCTGCTGTAAAGTTGTTGTTCAGCTAGTAGTCATTTTTTTCACTCTCTTGGCTTCCAGCATGCCTCTTTTCATTGTGGTAAGAGTCTGTCAATCGGAAGTTCGTATACTGTTGTTGTGATTGGCTTTAGTCCCTGTGCCGTCTTAGTAGAAACTCTCATTTCAAAAAGTCATACTAATTAGATTTTGATCTTTAAACGCCGATTCTATTATGCATTTTCGAGTGTGTGATCTTTTATAATATTATAGTGGAATACAAGGTGGCGAAGACTTTAAAATCTTCCCTCTCGAGTCTTTTAATTGTGCCATTGTCTAGACCGTTATCAGTGTGGGGAAACTTGCGTTATTACTAGGGCAAAGGAGTAGGTTAATTGTAGCACATTAGGTGAAGAAATATTTGCATTGAGACTATTTGCATTGGCTTCCGCTAATGCTGTATCTAATGACCGAATACCACTCAGCGCTGTTCCTTGCAATGCAGTCACAGCAGGTGATGCATTAAATGGCTAGATTTCATCATAGGAACAGCAGATACAAATTTCATGTATATGCTCAATGAGGCGATTCTTCGTAACTATAACACCAAATTCCAATTTGCGGTGGTTTTAGATAACTTGTGACTGCATTTGTGAAGGTAAGCTCAGTTACAACTGAAGGTAATGTGTACTTAAGAGTGTCTGAAAGATTTTTATAAGTTAGAGGAGCGTCACAATGGCAGCATGAATACAGGTCTTCCTTAAAGAGATAGTGAATTTGTCTTTACTGGGCATCATATATCTGCTTTATCGCATAATTTGTTTACTGACATTTCTGAATATGGCATCATCCTTATATTCAGCAAGTCTGAAAACACTGGGCACTAGGCTAGCCCAGTAGCGGCTAGCAAAGAGACGGGGCCAGGAGCTGAGACTCGACCCCTGCAACCACATATTGGTAAGCGGAAAACTGGAAGACCTGGAACAAAGAGGCACTCTAACGTTTTCAGCAAAATGCTTCTGCAATGTTGATAAGGAATCTTTGCCATTTCCCAGTATTTGATGAATAACGTTTCCGCACTTCACCCGAAATACAAATCTTTGATCTACCGCTGCTGAAGTATTTTAAAAGCTCATCGAATACAGAATCATTATATTTTGGTGTCACTATCGGCTTTTTTTTTTTCCAGTCATAAATCTCGTTCGACATCAGTCTTGGTAACGGGCATCTACTGATGCAGATGCCTGACAGCACCTTGTAACGGGCATCCACTGCATGCAGATGCCTGACAGCACCTTGTAACGGGCATCCACTGCATGCAGATGCCTGACAGCACCTTGTAACGGGCATCCACTGCATGCAGATGCCTGACAGCACCTTGTAACGGGCATCCACTGAATGCAGTTCTGCCATCACCTTGTAACAGCTAATTCATTTTGCAGCAGTTAGTCCTGACTGCCTTCTATAAAATCGGATCCATTAGCATGCGGGTCATGCTGAAGCCTCTTCCCTAACAGGCGCTATTGCATGCAGATGCCTACAGCCCCTTTTTTGTAACGGGATCACTGCTTCAGTTATTCCGAGCAGCATAGTAGCGTGTCCATATGGATGTGACAGCATCTTGTAACGGGCATCCACTGCATGCAGATGCCTGACAGCACCTTGTAACGGGCATCCACTGCATGCAGATGCCTGACAACACCTTGTAACGGGCATCCACTGCATGCAGATGCCTGACAGCACCTTGTAACGGGCATTCATTGCATGCAGATGCCTGACAGCACCTTGTAACGGCATCCACTGCATGCAGATGCCTGACAGCACCTTGAACGGCATCCACTGCATGCAGATGCCTAACAGCACCTTGTAACGGGCATCCATTGCATGCAGATGCCTGACAGCACCTTGTAACGGGCATCCACTGCATGCAGATGCCTAACAGCACCTTGTAACGGGCATCCATTGCATGCAGATGCCTGACAGCACCTTGTAATGGGCATCCACTGCATGCAGATGCCTGACAGCACCTTGTAACGGGCATCCACTGCATGCAGATGCCTAACAGCACCTTGTAACGGGCATCCATTGCATGCAGATGCCTGACAGCAACTTGTAATGGGCATCCACTGCATGCAGATGCCTGACAGCACCTTGTAACGGGCATCCACTGCATGCAGATGCCTGACAGCACCTTGTAACGGGCATCCATTGCATGCAGATGCCTGACAGCACCTTGCAATGGGCATCCACTGCATGCAGATGCCTGACAGCACCTTGTATTCTAACCTGAACCTGGTTTGCCCACTCATCCTTTAGTTTACTACAAGCTTTAAAATTTAATTCTTTGAAGGACAGTTCAGTTCCTCGGCTTGCCGTTCTATATAAAAAAAAAAAAACTGTTGAACCCCGAGTAAGAATTACTTGGGCCATGTTGGACTAGGCGCGTCTTCCCATAGAAAAGGCGCTGCAATATAAAAATAATTTGACTCAATGGCACTTTTTTTGTGAAGGGTCACTTTTTGACTTTCGTTTTATTCCCCGAGTCTAGTGTTGTATGCGTGTTTTTAAAAGCATATGAAGAAAGCAGCTTTTGTAGCATCAGATGGTAAAGATTTAGTTATCATTAAAGTGCTTTTATAGTACTCTGCATGTCTCCTCGGTGTTGAGTGGCAGTGATAATAAAAGTAGTTCTGATGCGAGAGGCTCCAGCTTTAATAAGATCTCTAGATGTATTACTGGACGTGAAGAAGCAGTTTAAAGTCATTATTTAAGTCTCTCTAAAAGCAAGAAAATTTACGTTACTATCTTAAAGACAAAATTCGAAATCGGGGCACATTAACCTCTTCCTCTACTTCATTTCTGAAAGGACTAAACGTACAGGAATGTTTATTCTTTTATTAAAACGTTTCCTACCTCATATAAAATAGTTTAGCTGAACTGGTAGTTATCTTGCGGTCTCTCATACTGACTCATCCAAACATGATTGAAGTACAAAAAATTGTGACAAAAAATGGGAAACTTATTTAATTAAAATGCTGAACATTCATTCTTATTATATACATATTATCATGAATTTGCAGGTGATCGGTGACCGGCTCGACAGCCTACTTGGATTTTTCAAATTCCTCAAAAGTGCTCCAAGTGGCACTAGGTGGATTAGAAATTTGAATCAAATTCTGCCGATAACAATTATGCAAAAAAAAAAAATGCGTTTAGCAAGACTATCAGTGGTATACAGTGGACCTCGGAAATCGAACACTCCCAACTCGCCCTTTTATGTAAGTTTATTATTGTAAGTGCTTTCATAGGTGCATTTTTGGGGGTCTGAAACGGACTAATCTAATTTACATCATTCCTTATGGGAATAAATTCGTTTGGTAACAGCACTTGAACAGCATTCTGTAATGAAGAATGTTCAATTTCCGGGGGTCCACTGATAACAAGTCACCCGTCTTCTACAGTCCTACGGTAATTTCATTATTCTATAAATGTGGTATTTATTTCCAAGTATTTAAAGATGTTCACTTTCACAAAAACGCGGAGGAAAAGTAGTGAAGAAGGTATGTTAGAAAGATAGAAAGGAAGGATAATAAAGATACAGACATACCAGGGGAGCATAGCAAAGAAGGCAGGCTGCAGACACAGAGAAATAGTAGTAGAAAGAAGGCAGGTTTACAGAGCGTAGACGAAGGGTAGTAAGAATGTGGGTTGCAGAGACACGATGAAAGATAGTTAAGAACTCAAGTTACAGAGAGACAGAGGAAGGATAATTCTAGGTGGGATACAGAGACAGACTGGTGAGTGTTGCCAAGGCTCCACTACACCTGAGAAACAAAGCTTGACCCCCACCCTCCCTCACATTCCAGCGCTGCCTGCAACCAGTCACAGTGTAAACATCATCCAGGCCAGCTGAGGCTCACGTGAACACCACCATCACCTGCTATTGTGGCCTTAATTGATGGCTAAATTCTAGCACTTACATCCTCACTGTAATCACACGAAAATCGGTCAAGAAATTTCATTTTAATTCTGCAAGATGTTATTTTCCGGTTCTGAAGCTATTTTGAGTTTCATTATGAAGTGATTCCATTTATTGGGGGATATTTGAAATATATTAAATTTTGGAAGGGGTTTTAAGAATAAATCGGAAGAGAAAATGGCACACTGTTAAATACACAGAAAAGAACTTAACCTCCAAGCCGAAGAGTTAGTCACTGTCAGGAAATTTAAAGATATTTCCACACTGCTTGCAAATAACACACTACTTAAAATTACAATGAATCACAGCGACCCTCCTACCTCAGGGTTCCCCCAGGCTAGATCTTCTCCAAACATCTGAGTAAATTTAAGACGAAGATCATCTTATACTCTGTGTCTATCATTCTGTTCTTCAACAAACACTTTCATCACCTTGAATCAAATGTCAACGATCATTTCTCCTCAAACATTTATACTTGAAATGCATCACACAACCTCATATATTTACTCGGTACGCCCTCCAGTACCTATTAAACACACCTTCATGTATCTATCCAACACACTCTTAAATATCTATCCAACACATTTATCCAACATACCCTCATACATTTACCATATATATAGGCCCAGATGAATCTATCAACTACGATTGTATCAGTAAACTTTTCTATTCGTGTCCCAGGAAGAGCAACAGGAGCCTCACCATACACAAACAGACAGTTGAGATGCAGTTCGCCATACTTATGGATCACATCCATTTACGTCATTTCTCGTGTTGAACTATTTAAAGTATGTATTGTGTAAATTTCTACTCGCAGACACCCCACTGGATTTAGCGATTTTTAGTAAAAACTATATTCTATTAAATGTGGGGTGTCTAGTACTATTTCGATTGTATTGCCCACACACACACACACACACAATATATATATATATATATATATATATATATATATATATATATATATATATATATATCCTATTCGTGCCGAATAGGTAAAACTGTTAATTAGCAAGAACTCATTTAAAATTATGTCCTTTCTAAAATTTTCTCCTATCCCGGCATTTTAGTCGCCTCTTACCACACGCATGGCTTACGGAGGAAGAATTCTGTTCCACTTTCTCATACACACACACACACACATATATATATATACAGTGGACCCTCGGTTAACGAATACCCCGGAAATCGTGTAATTATGTAAGTATAATTTTGTAAGTTCTGTGAAGTGTATTTGGTCTAAATAGACTAACTACGTAAATTTTTCCTTGAAGGATAAATTCGTTGAGTAATGGCACTTGGCAGACTTCAGAGAGTTTTACAAACTAGGACATATCCATCACCCCCTTACTGACAGTTGAAGGGAAACGCAAAGAGAAATGCAACATGGTTATTGAGATCAATAAATCATTTCTTACTGAAAGACAGACAAGCATAATAGTCAATGAAATGACTGAATCATATAAATTCACGTTAATGACCCATGAATGGCTAGGTGTTGATAACTTGGCATATATCACTTATGAGACAAGTATGTATAAAGAATATTTAAAAGATCCACTTTTACGTATATTTGCAATGATCAAAACTTCGGGTTAGAAACTCTGTTTATAACATGTACAGTACACCTTGAAAATAGTTTACCATAGAGCTAAACTCTTCTCTAAGGTTGATGGACTGATTACACCATCTTCACCTCACTACTACACCTGTTGCCGCTGTATGTGACTGAAGAAGCCTACTTGTAGCGAAACGTTTCAACAGTAAAGAAACTGTAGTACATGCGTCTACCTCATCATAGTATGTACGCGTAATTTAAACCTAAATATAAATGAGTTGCTTCACGACGGCACACTGATCACCATACCAGTTATTTCAGTTACGTGAACGAATGTTTTAAACACCAGGCGTCTGAAACCCTTCACGCACTTTGTAAACGATGAATTGTTAAAAATTATGTTGCCACTGTTCAGTATGAATAAATATCTATTCAGTTATATACTCGTTTAATAAAATTCATTTTCACTGAACACTGATAATTAAAAGAAAACTCTCAGTATATATATATATATATATATATTTTACGCATCTCTATGTACATATACATTGTGTGGAAATTTTTATAATATATACTATTAATATATTTCATATAAATTGCTTTGAGCTTGATTTTTTTTTTTCAAGTATCACTTGTTACCATCAAGAACTGCCTCCTCACCTCAACACACTCCCATTTTGTATTACATTGTATTTCATGAAACATTAGAACCATGCGAGTCATTCAGCGCAGAGGTGATGGAGGCTCGACCCTCCTGTCGCTATTGGCAGGTCGGATTCCCGACCAGCTAGGCTGTTGGTGTCAGCCCCCTCCCCATGCTGTAGCCAAGAATCTGCAGCTGTGTTTGATTTCAAGCACCTGCAAGCCTGTCCCTCTAAAAGCAGCTTGTAAGACGCCCACGCCAGCGTCGAGCGCTGACGCAGCTGACATAACGCAGCTGCCCAGTGTTTGTAGAGGGTCTCCCGAGTTGCCTTGTGTCAGGGTCAGTGCTGACGGTAGCCACATCTCCAATGTGTGTTCCCTGGTGTGTGCTGGTGTACGCTTGTGTGTTCCGGTGTGTCCTCTGTGGTGCTGGTGTGTTGTATGGCCTGACTTGTTCTGATGAAGCTGGTGTGTTCTCTGTGATGCTGGTGTTCTTAGGGTGTACCGGTGTGTTCTCTGTGCTGGTGTGTTCTCTGTGATGCTGGTGTGTTCTCAGGGTGTACGGGTGTGTTCTCTGTGCTGGTGTGTTCCGTGAGGGTGCTGGAGTTCTCTCTTGGGTGCTAACCCTGGGTACATGCACGAGTAAAACCTCTTCCACACACATAGCAGTGATTTATTGTATTAACTGCCTAGTACATTAACATAAAACTCCTTCGACTATAGCTGTTTTCTTCTACAATTCTTTTCTTGAATTTCAATCTGTATTTCGGAAAGGTCGGAGGGAGGGGGTAAAGGAGGTTTTGTGTGCGAGGGGCTTGGACTTCCAGCAAGCGTGCGTGAGCGTGTTAGATAGAATGGAGACAAATGGTTTTTAGGACTTAACGTGCTGTTGGAGTGTGAGCAAGGTAACATTTATGAAGGGTTTTAGGGAAACCAGCAGGCCGGACTTGAGTCCTGGAGATGGGAAGTACAGTGCCTGCACTCTGAAGGAGGGGTGCTAATGTTGCAGTTTTATAACTGTAGTGTAAGCACGCCTCTGGCAAGACAGTGATGGAGTGAATGATGAAAGTTTTTCTTTTTCGGGCCACCCTGCCTTGGTGGAAACGGCCGATGTGTTAATAAATAAAAAACAATTCGGACATTTACATAACCTCAAATGCATCGTTAAAACTATATACCAAGATACCTTCCGATTTCCAGAAAGGCTATGATAAACGAGACACTTATGCAACATTTAGGTATCTATATTTCGTGGCTTCCTCATTGCAATGCAGAGCAAGGTGGACTGAAAAGCCACTGGCTGGCGAAACGTTTCCACAACAAAGATACCTAAAAGATACCCAAGTGTCTCATTTATTATCTGTCAGTTTTCTAAACTATTTATTCACATCCAGAAAGACTGTTCAAGACATCTTTAATGGAGCTCTCCACACACAGCTCTTCAGTCGTACCTCGTCTCTCCACCACTGCCCTTAAAACTCCAGCAAAAGACACCAACATAAGAATCAAGCTGACATCATCTTGAACACTACCGACTACAGATCCAAGATTCTTAATCTATTCATCGACCCGGACACCAACAAGCCTCTCACAGCTATACATGTGGACACTTTAACCAAAACTCTCTCATGCCTAACTCGCCATATCCTCAACAGCTTAGAACAAGGAAAGAAACTTCTACACACCATTTCTAGCAACCCCAGACCCGCCAGAATGTATGGCTTGCCGAAAACACATAAACCAGGAATTCCATCGAAACCCATCTCATCTGAAATAAGCCGCGCCCCTCACAAACTATCAGTGATTCTAGCCAAACACCTGATAAGATTCATAGGTACCATCAGTTAGCACATATTTAAAACCTTCTGGTGATCTGAACTGCATCCGAAATATAAGCATCAGAAATAAGAAATTATCCAGCCTCGAGTGATATGTCTATTTACTAAAGTACCCAAAGTACTAGTTATCAATCAATTGATGACACCGTTGACCTGGCCGTTCCAGCCATCGATTATGTAGAACTCACTGAATTATGTATTGATTTTAACTGTTTCTTCTTTTCAAAATTCTTTCAACAGACTTTTCTTCTAACAATGGGGTCACCATTAAGTGCTCTTCTGCGAACTTATACATCCAACATCTCAAGCCGAAAGACTTCCTCTATCATTCCCTCGTCGGTCACCTGGTCCGTTATTCAGATGCCATTCTAGTCATAAATAGTGCAAAGCAAATGCTTTGGACGGTTTAAAATCTATTATACAGGTATATGAGTGGTGGTAATTGTGGCTGAGTCTGGTGAGAAGGCTACTGTGGTGATGTTACTCTGTCTTCTGATGTTATTACTTTCGTGTTTTAGTAAGTATTACCCTGTAATTACATTTTCATTAATTCATTCTCTCTCTCTCGCATTTTTCCAGAGAGTAATCTAATGTATTGCATTATCGATAACACTGGTCTGTATGTTTTTATTGACTCTCTGGTATCTTTTCGGTATATATATGGAAAATAGTGATTCATTGTTTTTTATTCATCTCTATCATATCAGGTTGTCAAGTTATACGGAAACGTTACTTTTCTCTTTTCGTATAACATAAGTAAATGAGAAAGTGGTATATTACCAGTTAAAATGCTTACATTCTATTTAATTAAATGTTAAATCTAATATATTTTTCTTTATTTTCAAATTGTTAATATGTCTAGAGGCTGCATAAATTTACCAGACATATTTTGCTATGTCTGCGGGCAATTCACACCTTCAGATTCCCAGAGCAACATTACTCCTTTATTGAAGCGCTGCTACTTTGCTTATTTTGGCTGCAAACTTGGAGACCAGGACAAACCATTTGCAACACACAAAGCTTGCAAGAGTTGCATCAGTAAGCTCCAAATGTGGTCAGTTGGAAAACTTAAATGTATGCCCTTTGGAGTACCAATGGTATGGCGGGAGCAGATGAACCACCATGATGACTGCTACTTTTGTATGACTAAAGTAGCTGGATTCAACAAGAAGACTAAAGATGACATAATATACCCAAATATTCCTTCAGCAATAAGGGCTGTTCCACACTCTGAAGATATTCCTGTACCTGTGCCACCTGAGACATGGGAAATTTTATCAGTCTGATACCAGTGATTCTAAAGAGATGGAAGTAGACTTTGAACCACAAACAAATGACGATCACAAACCCTTCAATCAAGTTGAGCTAAATGACTTGGTGAGAGACCTTAACCTTCAAAAAGAAAGTGCACAGTTACTTGGCTCTAGACTGAAGGAACACAGGCTTCTAGCTCCTGGAACAACATTCGTTTAGTACCGTCATCGTTAAGCGGAATTCACTCAGTACTTTGACAAAGAGGAATCTTTAGTTTTCTGTTCAAATATTTCTGGCCTTATTGAACACATGGGGATGTCATACAAAGCAGATGAATGGAGACTCTTCATTGATTCTTCTAAAAGAAGTTTAAAGGCTGTACTTCTCTACAATGATAACACAGCTGCATCTGTGCCAATTGGCCATAGTGTCCAAATGTCAAACTTACGCAAATATGAAGACACTAATATCTGCAATCAAGTACCAGAATCACAATTTTCTCATTTGTGGTGATTTAAAAGTTATTGCTCTCCTACTAGGTCTTCAAGGCGGATACACCAAGTATCCCTGTTTTCTGTCTTTGGCATAGTATGGCAGACAGCCAGCACTATGAATAAAAAGACTGACCACCAAGAACCAGCTTCTTACCCGGAAATCACAACGTGAAAACTGTGCCACTAGTTGACCCTAAGAAAATTCTGCTGCCACCACTCAAATTAGGGCTTATGAAAATTTTTGTGAAGGTTTTGAACAAGAATGAAACTGATTTCAAGTACCTGGAGTCAAAGTTTCTCGTATAAGTGAAGGCAAGCTAAAGGCAGGAATCTTTGTTGGCCCTCAGATTCGGGAATTGATGAAGGACAAGCATTTTGATGAAGCATTAGTAGATGTCGAGGTGAATGCCTGGTTTTCATTCAAGCAGATTGTCCACAACTTCCTGGGAAACAGGCGCTCCCCCGAATATGAAAAAAATGATCCAAGACCTAATTTCAAGTTTCCAACAACTTGGGTCTAGAATGAGTGTGAAGATGCACTTTTTGCACTCACATCTTGACTATTTTCCGGATATTTGCACCTTGGAAAATCGATACCAAAGCAAATGGAATGTCAGCATGATGGCAGATTACTGCTGGTCATTGAAATGTAATGGTCTCGATGCACAGCACAAGGCACAAGCGAAAATGAAAGCGGTCCTCCTTCCTTTGACTCAATATGTAGGCTAACCATTAGGAGCATATTTTTAAATAAAATAATTTGATTTGAGTCACGTTGATTTGGAATTCATATGTTCTTAAAACTAACAAAATGTGCTTTTCCATGATTACTTGTCTAATTTTAATAAGATAACAATTTATTAAAAATTCACATTTTTTATTATTAATTTGTATTTTATTCAAAATCCTTACATGATAGAGCAAAACGGTTTAGATATTTACAATCAGAAGCCCAAGAATATGTAAGATCGCAGCCATGAATAAAAATAAAAATTAAAAATATTCCAAATGCAGACCAGTGTAATACAACTTTTCTTCATAATTATCTGTATATACCTCTAAGGAGAGTCACCGCAGGTAAACACTATGTTTGTATCACTTTCTCTGTGTTTACCGTAACATGCAAGAGCCTGCTCTAGCTCCTTACTCTCTCTTTTGGCCTCTCTCTCTCCACCTAGCATTATTTTCAAGCGACTTTCTGTCCTGGCGACCCCCTCCAGAGACTCGCGTCTACGCTTCAGTAATAATTTCCTCTGTTCAGCAGGAAACGCCCTTGATTTTAAGTAGATAGTGAAGATACAAATTAGAGAGGAATGCACAAGCCTTTATGAAAATATTTTTAAAAACTATGGACAAGATCTTGGAAATCTGATAATTTTCCTTTTTAATTACATATTCATAACAGCAAACAGTATTTATGCAAATTTCATTGTTAAAGTTGAGCAATGCATGTGTTTTTGGAGTGGAGGGGGGGGGGGGAAGTTAGATGAAAGTTGGTAAATGTTAGTTGAAAATACAGCGCAGTTGTTGCATAAAATTTTCTGACAGGTAACGAACGTTTGTCAAATATTAATGCAAGGCAGAATCCCTTCATCTCTTATATGATTAAATATTACAGAAAACGAGAAAATTTATTTCTACCAATGACTATTGAGAGTGTAAATAAGAGGAATTTAACTAAAGGTATTAAGCTGGGAATGTTTGGAAAGCAGTTAAAACAAAAAATATGAAATTATTAGAAAGATATTAAGCCCGTATACAATATTTTGAAGGTTATTTTAAGTTGGTATACACTGTAGTGGGTCAGAAGAATAAATACCGTAGTTCAGAAATCTGGCAGGTGACCGGACCAACACATCACTGACCTCACGCCACCCTCGCCTAGCCCCTCTTCCTCCAAATGTGTGTGGGAGAGGGGATGAAGAGAGGCCTAATCTATTATAACCTAACCCAATCGATCTTACTTGACCCTACCTAATCATCCCTAATTTAAATTGAGTTAACCTAGTCTTCAATAATCTAACCTAGCCTAGCTTACCTCTTCCTAACGTGACTCTACCTAGTGTCCCAAAGTTTTGTTTGTCTTATCTGTTTTAGTGCTGATTCAGACTAATTTAGATGATATTGGTAATTCATGCTTAATTTTGTGCGAAGGATAATATATGCTTGTACATTTGTAAGAAAATGTGGAAAACGGAGAGTGACTTTCAGGTGACAGACTTTTAGAAATCAATCCCCAATTTCAACTAATGAATGATTGGGAGGGTCAGGCAGGAATTCAAAAGTGACCAACCGCGTTGTGACGTCTGGTTCTCGTGTTTTTCTCTGTCCGTCTGTCTCTCTCTGTGTGTCTCCGTCTCTCTGTGTCTGTCTCCGTCTCTCTGTGTCTGTCTCCGTCTCTCTTGTGTCTGTCTCCGTCTCTCTCTGTCTGTCTCCGTCTCTGTCCGTGTCTCTCTGCTCGTTCTCTCGTCTGTGTCTCCTCTCTCGTGTCTCTGCTGTCTCTTGTCTCCGTGTCTCTCTCGTCTCGTGCTCTCTGTCTCCGTGCTCTCTCTGTCTCCGTTCTCTCTGTCGTGCTCCGTCCTCTCTCGTGTCTCTCCGTGCTCTTGTGTCTCCGTGTCTCTCTTGTCTCCGTCTCCTCTGTGTCTCCGTGCTCTCTTGTCTCCGTTCTCTCTTGTCTCCTTTCTCTCTTGTCCCCGGGTCTCTCTTGTCTCTCTGTCTCCGTGTCTCTCTCTGTCTCCGTGTCTCTCTCTGTCTCCGTGTCTCTCTCTGTCTCCGTGTCTCTCTCTGTCTCCGTGTCTCTCTCTGTCTCCGTGTCTCTCTCTGTCTCCGTGTCTCTCTTGTCTCCGTGCTCTCTTGTCTCCTGTCTCTCTTGTCTCCGTCTCTCTTGTCTCCGTGTCTCTCTTGTCTCCGTGCTCTCTTTTTGTCTCCTGTCTCTGTGTCTATCCTCTGTCTCTGTCTTCTCGTGTCTCATCTCTCGTGTCTCTCTGTGTCTCTCTCTCTGTGTCTTCTCTGTGTCTCTCTCTCTGTGTCTCTTCTCTTGTCTCTCTCTGTGTCTCCTTCTGTGTCTCTACTCTCGTGTCTCTGTCTCTGTGTCTCTATCTCTCTGTGTCTCTATCTCTCTGTGTCTCTATCTCTCTGTGTCTCTATCTCTCTGTGTCTCTATCTCTCTGTGTCTCTATATCTCTGTGTCTCTATATCTCTGTGTCTCTATCTCTCTGTGTCTCTATCTCTCTGTGTCTCTATCTCTCTGTGTCTCTATCTCTGTGTCTCTATTCTGTGGCTCTCTTTGTGTCTTTTCTCTGTCTCTATCTCTCTGTGTCTCTATCTCTGTGTCTCTTTTCTCTGTGTCTCTATCTCTCTGTGTCTCATCGTGTCTCTATCTCTGTGTCTCTTCTCTGTCTCTTCTCTGTGCATCTCTGTCTCTATCTCTCTGTGTCTCTATCTCTCTGTTTCTCTATCTCTCTGTGACTGTCTCTCTCTTTCTCTCTTGCGCTACACTAACGACCTCAGTGGCAACATTTCACCGACTCTAAAAATATAATGATTCCACATTTTTCAGAGGCAATAAACTTTTAACCCTAATAACTTTTTTTTGCCATTAACACAAATATCTCCATTTGTCCTGCCATTAAAATATAATGCGGAACACTTACAGGAAAATAAAATCCACCGAATCCGCAGTGTTTTGAAGTCACATGGGACCTCACAAGTTCTGATGAGTCGACCAGTGGCTTCACATAATATGACAAGACCTCACAAGTACTGATGAGTCGGACAGTGGCTTTACAGACAAGATGGCGGGACTTCACACGAGACTGATGACGCAATATGAAGAAATCGAAATATTCATTGCATTACGAAACAACTGAATGTGAAGTAGACAACTAGAAGTGAGCCGAGGTATAAAAAGTAAGAAATCAAGTCATGATATAATGTTAAGAAATAAAATCAATATCCAGTGTTAACATCTAAAGTTAGAATCAATGCTAAAGATAGAGTAAAAATCTAATGCTAATATCTAAAATGTCACAAAAGACGATATTTTATATTTTACCTTTAGTTTATGAGTCACTTGGCCAGACGAGTACAATAAACATTTTCTTTACTTTCTGAAAGTCAGTTTTTGATTATATGGAAGTGAAAATCTTAAATAAAATTAAAATTCGCATGAACCATCGTATATAATATTTCTCCCTTTTCTGTTTAAAGTTCTAATCAATGCCTTTTCATGAAAGTATTAACACACTGGGGTATATTTAAATTTACCTACTTTGCAAAATGATTTGTGGATGGACAGAATCATGCTTCGCCAGCGATCATAAATCTAATACCCTTATTACGGGGAGGATTAATCCGTCGAGCTTGTTACTGTGACGACGACATAGTGGCTGGGCAGTGAAAACTCTAGTGTCATGTGTAATTTAGGATTAGTTATGTTCGCCAGCTTAGTCATTAGCGGAGTCGAGCGCTGGGTGGCGGGTGAGCCCAAAACTAGTGTCTGGGCCACGCTTTAACGTGATTTTCAATTAGAACGCTGGTATTCCCATAAATCACGCGCGAATGGGATTTACGAGATGAAGGGGGGGAGGGAGTCATAAATGCCCACAAGAAAGCAAACAAAAACTCGGCATAAACTAAAATAATGGGACACATTATTCCAGTAGACAATTCAATCAGTTTCCACCATCTGCTCCGTACTGTGGTCTGCCTATTAAGGACCACTCAAGACTACTTTAACTTTTCGATTAAATTCCAGAAAAAAATCCTGCAATTTTTATCTCAAAAGAATGAGTCGTGTTAAATGAAAATGCAAAGAAGAAAAAACAGCCCAGCTTCTGACAATATAACTGTACATATCTGATGAAAGCTTAGCCCAGTGGGTACGGCAGTATAAGCAGTGTAGTGGATATATTCATGTAAGCATGAAGATGGTATGGTCATATATGCACAGTGCAATGGATCTAGTCTTACAAAAACAGCGGAGTGGATATGGCCCAATAACCATGATGTAATGGGTCTAAACAAGTTAGTATAATGCATTAAACCCACACCTAACCCCTGTACAACAGGGGTTAGGTGTGTCCAATGGATTTGCTTAGCTCAATTGCAATTACAGACCCTGATCAGATGATCCATTCTCTCACCAATGATGTGCAAGTATCTGTTCAGCCTTCCTCTCTTCTTCAGGAGTGGTCAAACAAGTTCAAGTAATACAAATCAAAGATGAAGGAACTCCAGATAAGGTGTATAAACTGGGAGGGAAGTAGGTATAGAGAGCTAGTGAAGAAGATCTGGGAACAATCATTACATGGGACATATCACCACCGCGACATAGAAACCTACATCAGCAGCAGCACAAGCAATGCTATCAAATAAAATTTCCTTTAGAAACTTCAATAAAGAATTCTTCAGTGCGCTATTTATAATGTATGTCAGATCTGTTATAAAATACGCAACACTAGCATGAAATCCACACCAGAGAAAACACGTTCATATGCTAGAGAAAATGCAGTGGAATTGGACTTGGGTGGCTTTAGACCTAAGATGAGAGATCCAATGAAGAGAGGCTTAATTAATTAAGGAATTAAATCTAATACATAATCATCGTAAATAGGATAAAGATGCACAAGAAAAT
>WNWK01000816.1:90000-177500 GCA_009830355.1 Cherax destructor
CCTCCTTTACCCCCTCCCTCCAACCTTTCCCATGCCGAACCCTACCCCGCCTTTCCTCCACTACAGATTTATACACTCTCAAAGTCATTCAATTTCGTTTCATCCTCTCTATATGTCCAAACCACCTCAACAACCCCTCCTCAGCTCTCTGGATAATAGTTTTGGTAATTCCACACCTCCTCCTAATCTCCAAACTACGGATTCTCTGCATTATATTCACACCACACATTGCCCTCAGACATGATATCTCCACTGCCTCCAGCCTTCTCATTGTTGTTACATTCACAACCCATGCCTCACACCCATACAAGAGAGTTGGTATAACTATACTCTCATACATTCCCCTCTTTGCTTTCATGTATAAAGTTCTGTCTCCACAAGATCCTCAGTGCACCACTCACCTTTTTCCCCTCGTCAATTCTATGATTCACCTCATCCTTCATATACCCATCTGCTGACACGTCCACTCCTAAATATCTGAACATATTCACCTCCTCCACGCTCTCTCCCTCCAATCTGATATCCAATCTTCCGTTATCTAATTTTTTTATTATCCTCATCACCTTACTCTCCTATAATCACTTTTAATTTCCTTCTTTTACATACCCTACCAAATTCATCCACCAACCTCTGCAACTTCTCTTCAGAATCTCCCAAAAGCACAGTGTCATCAGCAAAGAGTAACTGTGACAACTCCAACTTTGTGTTAGATTCTTTATCTTTTAACCACACACCTCTTGCCAACACCCGAGCATTCACTTCTCTTACAACTCCATCTATGGTGACAGCAAGTAGATTGGTAGACAGCAACCACCCAGGGAGGTACTACCGTCCTACCAAATGAGTGTGAAACATAAGCCTGTAATTGTTTTGCATGATGGTAGGATTGCTGGTCTCTTTTTCTGTCTCATAAACATGCAAGGTTTCAGGTATTTCTTGCTACTTCTTCTTACACTTAGGTCACACTACACATGCATGCACAAGCATATATATACTAACTCCTCTGGGTTTTCTTCTATTTTCTCCTAGTTCTTGTTCTTGTTTATTTCTGATCTCCATGGGGAAGTGGAACAGAATTCTTCCTCCGTAAGTTATGCGTGTCGTAAGAGGCGACTAAATGCCGGGAGCAATGGGCTAGTAACCCCTTCTCCTGTATAAATTACTAAAAACAAGGAAAAGAAGTGGGACTACATGTGCATCTAAAATGGCTTTGACGTCCTTTCAAAAGATCATACTAGGTAATGGAGGAGTCGCTGGTTTTAGGGAGATCTGAAAAGATTAGAAAACAAAGGGTCCTTGTTCCTCTCTGAAGCTTTGCCCCTAAACACTGAGAAATCTTCGGTTCGTAGAAATTGTTTGAATTTATGAAGCACTAAACTCATAGGGGTTATAAAGCATCTAAAAAACTGGATGAAATCAGGTTTGAGAAAAGGAAACGGAGGGTAACTCCAACTCTTTGGAAAGAGAACTGTTCTCCATCATCAAGGCACCCCCATCAATTCACAGAAAATATGTGTACTCAAAATGCTGTCTGTGAGCTCCAGAGTTAATGTCTGTTGCATCCTTGGATCGCACTCAAAACTACTCCAAGGCGAAAACACAAGATTTATCCATAAAATAATTTTTTGACCTCTTATTCTAGACTGGGGGATCCCATGCATCAGAGGCCGTACCTACTTTCCTACAATAATATCTCGAACTGTTTCAGCAATAAAGTCCTACCAGCAGCGAAACTACCGACCACTTATAACTAGACTAGAGCTATGACATTCACCTCAAGCTAACTCTAGTAACCGTCTGTACTCTAATATCGATCATGTGAGCAAACATGTATACACACATAGAAACAGACATAACATGCCTGCACAACATATAAACATACAAGTTTTTAATAATATAATCTGGCACATGCATAAACATCAATATATAAATATACATTCATGAAAATAAAAGAAATGCATGTATGCATTCATATATTTAATCCGTTGGAATCTTACGCAGCTGAAAGGTAAGAACACAAGTTTGTGATTGTAGTGTTGCTCACACAGTCTTCTAAAAGCAATAAATATGGACGAGTATGTCTGTTTATCCGGTCGTAAACAGTCTTATCAGAGAGTGAGACTTCAGCGGCTCTGACAGAGAAATATGGCACTAAACCAATACAGAGCTTCAACTTCACTGCCTTCAATGCAAATCTAAACAAGCGAACGGCTTAAAAGTGCGTGCTTGCGTGTGTGTGTATGTACTCACCTATTTGTGGTTGCAGGGGTCGATGACATAGCTCCTGGCTCCTGTGTGTGTGTGTGTGTGTGTTGAGCAACTATTTGTGTCTGTGTGTTGAAGTATAAGCAAAATTTCCCTACTTGCTGTGTACATGTGTTAATATATGAGTAAGATCTCCCACTAACTGCATATAGTTGATGCCTGAATAACATTTTATCAACTGTGTGTGTTGATGTATGAATACCATCTCTGCACCACCTGTGTCAGTGTGTGATGTATACCATCTTACCCAGCTATGTGAATGCATTGATGTACAAGTAAGATTTCCCTACTAGGTGTGAGTCTTGATGTATGAGCAAGGTCTCCCCACTATATCTTCTGCCCCTTCCCCTCACATTCCATCCATCTTTTTTCCTAAACTAAGGACAATTTCTCACATATACGAATTTAAGTCATTTTTTTAACTAAACTTAAGCAATAAACAAAATAATGCATTAAGGCGATATTTTATTTTTTTGAAGGCCCAGCCCTAAAGAGGGCTGTAAAGTCAGATGTTATCAGCCGAGGAGGACCTACTGCACATTCTCACATACCTGAGTACGTGCCAACACATTCACCCACTTAGCTCGTGCAACACCTTTTTCACGCACGTGCTCATTTACGCTTTCACTCGTTTAGGCCCGCACTTACTGATGCACTAACTACCGCACGCGTCGTCTCATTCTCACACGCACTCTTGAATTCAGGCACTCATCACTGGCATTTTGTATTCTTTCTTACCCTGATACCAAATGTTTATCTTCAGACGACATTCTTAGCTTTTTTATATGTGAGTACTTTAGTGCAGTATTGAACATAAACACTGCAAACACATTTGCAAGTTAATGCAACAATTCTATAACATTCTTGCATCGGAGTTTTGCAATAAAGCAGAAACATCTACAATAAATATACCAAAAATATTATAAAACTATTATAAAATTAAAATGCGAGATGCCACAGGTAGAGATAAACAAATTTATGGAAGAACATGAAGTTTGTGTCATTTTGATAAGAATTATTTTTCCCCTGACGGTTTTCCACTACTTCTACGCTCTTATTTCTACATCTTCCACTGTTGCACTACTACTAATACTACCTCTACTATTACTGTTGCTTCCACTACAACTACTATTACTACTACTCCCTCCTAACATTCTACCGATCCACTCCCCCCCACGTATATATTCTGGCCTCTTTCCATTCTCGATTCAGTGTTACTAGTTAGGCCTACAAAAACGGGAAAATACTGGGTTCTTTATCAGGCAAGGTCCTCCAGCCCCATCACAACGGTAAGGTGGCCAAGGATCACTACCCAATGACGTGCCCAACGGGCAGAAAGGAAGAACAAAGTGTCCGAGAAAGGAATAGGAAAAAACTTTCATTTTTCGGTGCTCAGGGCAGAGTTTAGCTCCATGTTAGTAAGACTAAGGTTCCATGAGCTGAGATGAAATAATATATCGGAGAATATCTCAGCAAGAGTGTCAAAAATATTTTTTTGCATCGTACACAAGAAACAAACAACTTAGCGGTGATTTATTTAAGGTTAACAGTAAATAACTTTACACCAAATAACCAGCACATAGGAGAGGAGCTTACGACGACGTTTCCGTCAGACTTGGACCATTTAATAATAACTTTAATGTGATCGCATGAATAAAAAGGCTTACATAAAAGGAAATAGGCGAAGAGATCTTTTGTCTCAATTCATCACAACAAATAAGTCATAAAATTGGTACTAAAACCTTAGAAGTTAATTGGCAAATATATATAAAAAAATGACTGAAGCCCAGCGGAATCATGTGCCTACAACACCATGGAGGAGGAGCTCATTGTCAACCTGAACAATGATTACTAAAATATAATTGCAGAGAAATACAAAGCAAAGTTTATAACAAAATCCAGGAAACAGTGACTGTCTACAGGAAGCAAAACAATACAGTTGAGTTTCACAACTGCTGGATATGTCGTGATTAATGTGCCAAGTGAATCAACTGTAATATATATATATATAATATATATATATATATATATATATATATATATATATATATATATATATATATATATATATATATATATATATATATATATATATATATATATATATATATATATATATATATATATATGAATTTTTTATCTTATGAAATAACTTATAAATATTTTCAGGAATTAGCATAGCTTGTTAATTTATAAGTCGGCACAAAAACTTAGTAATATTTCCAAATCTCTCTAAAAATAATATATCTTATTCCTATATTGTTCAAGGACAGCTTCACTTTATTTGAAATCATGTAATATGTATTAATGTCAGTGTATTATACAATATCAAAATAATATATTAATTTCGCGATGTCTAGATTAATTTCCGAGGAGTTATTAAAACAATGAATTTACGCTCGGCTTGTTTGGAAAAGTATTGCTTGACCAATAAGCTAAGACCGCAAATTCATTCTAAAAGCAAGACAGATATGTAAGCGGTTCTTGCTTTCAAGCTTTCCCTCCTAATTATATAAAACTAATGATAAACTAATATCATGTAATACCGACAAGTCGATGGATAAGACACATGTACAACACTTGGGCATTTTGTTTTACTGAAACGTTTAGCCTACGTAACATGATTTTCAAATCGATAGCAGAAGAAATTTGTGTACCAGAGACAGTGTAGGAAGTGGAAAGGTAATTTTATGGTGTTCAGTCCTTAGACCTTGAAAAGTTTAGACAAGTTCAGTCCTTTAGCCTTGATTGAAGGTGTCGGTTCCTTAACCTTGATAGATCAGTATAAAAGTTACTTTTGTATTCAGTTGGAAAAGCCTGCTGAGCAGGCGAAGTGTTTCGGCAATAATACTCGAGTGTTGCCCACTTGCCATATTCATAAAAAAACTAATAATAATGGTAAGAATAATAACTTTTATTTCTAAAAAGTACATTAATATACTTATTATGCAGAACATTTCTAGCTCCTTAAAAATAACTTATAACAACTGGATGATTATTTAAGTTGGTTTACAAGAATACTAAATAGTCCACAATATTTGACACTAACTCTAAAAATTTGGTTTATGATTATGACATTTTTATTTTGTTTTTGTAAAACAATGTTATAATGTTTGTAGTGGTTACTACGTTTGCCGTGAATGTGACTGACCTGACTAGGTTAAGGCATTGGCTTAATCCGGTGGGAGAATTGGACGTGCCTCGCATGGGTCAGTAGGCCTGCTGCAGTGTTCCTTCTTTCTTATGCTCTTATATTTCATTATTAATGTACAGGACAAACAATGATGTGATGGCCACAGAATGCATTACATTTCGGACAAGACTTAGACTGAATTGTACTTAAAATGTACTTAGTTTTATTATAAAAACTTAAAAATTATTATTGTCTAGTTTTAAGAGGGTAAGTGGTACTAATTAAATTACAATGCAAAATGTAATGATAAAGTGTTCCGTGAGAATTATTTCTGCATACAATGATATGGGATATACAATGATAATACTATGTATAATTATAATTTTGCATTGCATTACAGTTAGCTGTCTGGAAGAAGGCAACGCAGCCAATCTTACAATATAGGGAGTCGAAAGAAAAAGCTGAAACAGGAAAAACAGGACTGATATTGGATGAAAATAAAGTTTCAGTATTTATCATACTATACTGCTTTCAAGGAAACCTTTGGAATCCTCGGGCAGAAAGTTTCAGATTTTTGTGTATTGTGTTATGCGTAATAGTTCTCTTGCAGGTTTCAAGGAAGAGTTTGAGAGCAGGGTTTGTATTTGAAGTGTCTTGTATATATTTTATAGAAAGTATGAGTGAATCCTGTGTATAATAAGTTTAATCTTTTAAAGAGTGGGGAGTGTGCTGTCTAGCATTAGATTGTGTGATCGTTAGTACAGTCGCTTTTCTAGTTATTATAGGCTGTAAGTGATTACTGTAGTAGATCCCCAGGCACAAGTACTATAAGTGAGATAAGGATAGATTAGAGAGTAGTACATAGTAAGTAGTGCAGTTTGAGGGACATTTTAACGTAGCTCTGAGAGGATGCCTTTGTTTTGATGGTGTGTAACTTGTTACAGGCGACACAACAGCGCTTGAAACATAACCCAAAGTGGTTAAAGGACTTAATTCTTGCTTACCTATCTCAATAATTTTTGTTGTTCTAATTTCTAATCCTTCCCTTCATTCTTGCCATCCCTGTGGAAGAAAATAGCGAGGGTGATGACAGTGCTTGTTGGTGTAGTGACAGTGATGGATGCAATGGTGATGGATGCAATGGTGATGGATGCAATGGTGATGGGTGCAGAAGTGTTTAGTTATAATATTCGTTTTGACGACTCATGACCTGGGCTTAATCTTTCGACGACCGTAATACAGTGGTAGTAGTAGTGATGGTGGCAGTTGTAGTAGTAGTAGTAGTAGTAGTGTTTATTCGTCAGCAGACAGGACATGTGCCTCCTGACACTGGTCTTATTCATATGGATGACTGGGTCACATAACCTTGCGGATAGTGCTGGTGACAGTGATGTTGGCTGAGTTGGTGAGCGTGGCATCCAGAGAAAGCCATCGCTAATCTGCTTATTTGCTCTTCCTGCCTTTCCAATTTTCCCCATCTCTCCTCCCTTTCCTATCCCATTCCCTCCCTCTCCATCCCAGTCCCTTTCCTTACCTCCCCTTCCTTACCCCTAGAAAAGGTGATTAAGGGAGAAGTAATGAACATTATAATGAGACTTGCTAATCAGGGAAGGGTGTTCCATCAGCCATGGGTACGCCTCGCCTTTCCTCCTTTAATTAACATTTTTTTAAATGTTTGGTGGGAGGGCGGAGAGAAGAACGTGAGGGGGGGAGACGAGGGTAATATAGGGGGGAGACGAGGGTAATGTAGGAGGGGGGAGATGAGGGTGGTGTAGGAGGAGAAAGGAGGGAGAGGATTATTATTTTTATGGGAAAACTTCTAGTAAATAACGCCTGCTTTGTTGTCACTCCCTAAAACACACAAATACTCAACAATCCTTAACCTAGATAGAACTGGTAAGTTCTCTCTTCTGATTATAAAATTTCTCTTCTAGCTATCTTTTCCATAAAGTTCCATGTTTTCACACCTGATCAAAAGGACGATTAGCTCCAGTTCCTTTGGTCACAAACCCCATCACCATCTTCAAGGGAAGACCTTGCCCGGAGATCAAGGAGGGGTTGCGGCAGCAGCAACCTGTCATCAGTATGCTGCTGCCCTATTCTATATACCGTCTGTACTGTGCAAACAATAGATAATGTGATAGGATGGAAGGGTATTGTGAGCAGCAATATGACAGGTGACGATCCACTCGGAGAAGTCTGAGTTATTTGCTCTAAGCCGTCTGTTGGCTTATATGTTCACTCAGTCAAAAAATTAAATATCACATCATAAGATGGAGTTGGGGATGCAGTCAACAATAATAATAATAATAGTAATAATAACAGTAATAATATTAATAGTAGAAATAATAATACCAATTAATTGTTTTGATCACTGCTCGAGCCGAGAAGATATCCCCAGTATCTCACACCCTCACTCCCCAGTATCTCACACCCTCACTCCCCAGTACCTCAACACCCTCGCTCCCCAGTACCTCAACACCCTCACTCCCCAGTATCTCACACCCTCACTCCCAGTATCTCAACCCTCACTCCCCAGTATCTCACACCCTCACTCCCCAGTATCTCACACCCTCACTCCCCAGTATCTCACACCCTCACTCCCCAGTATCTCACACCCTCACTCCCCAGTATCTCACACCTCACTCCCCAGTATCTCACACCCTCACTCCCCAGTATCTCACACCCTCACTCCCAGTACTCACACCTCACTCCCCAGTATCTCAACACCCTCACTCCCCAGTACCTCAACACCCTCACTCCCCAGTACCTCAACACCTCACTCCCAGTACCTCAACACCCTCACTCCCAGTACCTCAACACCTCACTCCCCAGTACCTAACACCCTCACTACCCAGTACCTCAACACCCTCACTACCCAGTACCTCAACACCCTCACTCCCCAGTACCTCAACACCCTCACTACCCAGTACCTCAACACCCTCACTACCCAGTACCTCAACACCCTCACTCCCCAGTACCTCAACACCCTCACTCCCCAGTACCTCAACACCCTCACTCCCCAGTACCTCAACACCCTCACTCCCCAGTACCTCAACACCCTCACTCCCCAGTACCTCAACACCCTCACTACCCAGTACCTCAACACCCTCACTCCCCAGTACCTCAACACCCTCACTCCCCAGTACCTCAACACCCTCACTCCCCAGTACCTCAACACCCTCACTACCCAGTACCTCAACACCCTCACTACCCAGTACCTCAACACCCTCACTCCCAGTACCTCAACCCCCTCCCAGTACCAACACCCTCACTACCCAGTACCTCAACACCCTCACTCCCAGTCCTAACACCCCACTCCAGTACCTCAACACCCTCACTACCCAGTACCTCAACACCCTCACTACCCAGTACCTCAACACCCTCACTACCCAGTACCTCAACACCCTCACCCCAGTACCTCAACACCCTCCTCCCCAGTCCTAACACCTCTCCACCTACACCCTCACTCCCAGTACCTCAACACCCTCACTCCCCAGTACCTCAACACCCTCACTCCCCAGTACCTCAACACCCTCACTCCCCAGTACCTCAACACCCTCACTCCCCAGTACCTCAACACCCTCACTCCCCAGTACCTCAACACCCTCACTCCCCACTACCTCAACACCCTCACTACCCAGTACCTCAACACCAAACTTAAGTTAGGTTACTAAATTAGTTTGGAAATTTGTTCTCTCTGCCAAATCGAACCCCACCCGTGGTATGGTTTATTTGTAATCGTGTCATTACGATTTCGTGAGTCATTATCTAAAGAGAATTGTGTAAAATAAATTAAATGGTGAAGATTCAAAGTTATACGGTGAGGATTCAAAGTTATACGGTGAGGATTCAAAGTTATACGGTGAGGATTCAAAGTTATACGGTGAGGATTCAAAGTTATACGGTGAAGATTCATAGTTATACGGTGAGGATTCAAAGTTATACGGTGAGGATTCAAAATCATACAGTGAAGATTCATAGTTATATGGTGAGGATTCAAAGTTATACGGTGAGGATTCAAAGTTATACGGTGAGGATTCAAAGTTATACGGTGAGGATTCAAAGTTATACGGTGAAGATTCATAGTTATACGGTGAGGATTCAAAGTTATACGGTGAGGATTCAAAGTTATACGGTGAGGATTTAAAGTTATACGGTGAGGATTCAAAATCATACAGTGAAGATTCATAGTTATATGGTGAGGATTCAAAGTTATACGGTGAGGATTCAGAATTATACAGTAGTGAAAGAAAGTTAAACAGTGAAGATTCAAAGTTACTCGGTGATGGTTCAAAGTAGTAGTCTGATATTTTGTTTTAATTTTCCGTTACGTTTATAACTGAAGAAAATAAATTAATAGATAAAAAAAATATTTGGAATAATAACAAAATCAAAATTATGAACATTCTTGCAGGCGTTCAATATGATGACAATTTTCCAAAAACTAATAATTAATACCAAACGTATTGGACCAAAGTATATAAAAAAGTGGGAAATAATATGTTGAAGTATTTGCAATATATTAGCTAAAATACACATACGAAAGTATTAAATGAAATTTAATATTACTTATGTAGCACTGAGACAGTTGTGAGTCAATTATAGAAAATGTAATACTGGATTTCAGCTGAGTGGGAGTGGGAAGATGGACGAGGAGGAGTGGGGATTGGGATATGGATGAGTAGGGTGGGAAGAGCGAGAGGGATGATTGGGGATTGGAAGGGTGAAAAGGATGAGTGGGAGTGGGGAGGTAGAGATGGATTAGTGGGGGTGGAGAGGGAGAGGTGGATTAGTGGGGGTGGGGAGGTAGAGATGGATTAGTGGGGGTGATGTGGGAGAAATTGATGAGTGAGAATGGGGGAGAGAGAGAGAGGGGAGGGGTAAAAAAAGTCCAGAACCAGTGATTAAATGAAATGACATTTTTGCAAGGTTGAATAAGTGAATTGACAAAAATCGGAGTAAACGAATGAGGAGGTGAAATAGTGTGTTAACAGATGAGTGAAATGAAAAGGTAAAAATTTGAGTGAAAGGACAGAAATAAAAAGAGATTAAAGTGAATGTAGAACTGGGTGAAAACGACAATGAACGCAATACGCGAATCAAGAGCGAAAGTAAAAGAGAATCTGGGAGTGATCAGTGGTAAGTGTAAATAAGGGAATAAACGGAGACGTGTAAATAAAACACGTTTACGATGGAGTTGTATGACTTACAGAACATTAGATCATTTTAGTTTGTCACTGCTTTCACTGCTTTTAACATAAAATCCATAAAAGCATTATTAATTCGCTGCCATTATTACAAATTTTTGAGTTATTTAGCTATTTGCTACAGTCAAAGCGATATGGTATTTATCGTGACTAATTTACTGTGATTAATATCATTATCACATTAGTCGCAAGTCTACAGAATGTTTTTTTCAGTCATATGTTGTAAGTCACAGCAAAATTTGAGAAAAGGGGAAATCTCCCCATTATTTATGCCGAAATATTGATTGCTTTAGTTAGGCACTCAGAGCACTGAAACCCCGTCACTACGGTAAGGTCACTCACCTTAGGGGATTGAACAAGGAGTGAAGTCAGTCCACGTGAAATTGGGAACTAGTGTGGGAGTTAATGGATTAGTGCAGGGAAATTGGGAACTGGTGAGGGAGTTAATGGATGAGTGTAGGTTAAATTGGTAACTGGTGTGGGAGTTGGTTGTAGTTGTGTTGACACCAGCGTTGAAGGAAGCTCGTGGACATCAAGTAATCTAACCCCCTAAATTAACAAGTAACAGTTTCTAATTTGAGTGGCGATTAGTGAAATTTACACTAACCCCCCCCCCAAAAAAAAAAAAAATCTTACGTCCACGTTTGGTGTAGCTGTATTTACATGTAAGTTCAAGAGAGGTGACTGAAGAAGGCAAACCTGTATTATCATAAAATGTAAATAGTTGAAATGTTTCTCTTATAAGGTCGTTTGATGCCGTTGAGACGCTCGTTTTCCAAGGTAACTGGACTTATTCCTCACCTGGCATCGAACCTGAATGCCTCCCATTCCCCGGGGTCTGTAAGACTCCCTGATTTAAATAAAAGTCGATATATTAGGTGTGGAAAAGATAATATATCCTTGAGACAGATCACAGTCGTGGTCGCATCAGACTTAAAAGTACACAACTGACGACTTGAACCAAAAATAATAAATTAAGAAAATTGGGCTAAAAAATATGTAGAGAAGATAAAAGAGTATAAAATGAAGCAATAAAATATAATGAAACATATATGGATTAGTAATTATGTTGGAACATGGTAGAGGGACTGCAGTGACAAGCCTCCGAACTCTCATTATTCTTAAACCTCAGTTTGTTCCCATATAACTCAGGACCCAGTACAGATGTACTCCATCCGTACTCTCGATTTGATTTATACGAGGTGAGGGTTGCATAAAGGCGCCGCATACTCAATATGTTACACATACGAGGTAAGGTGTGTTTTGAGCTGTTTATCTCAAGTTTTTAAAGAGCTCTTGTCTGCAATCTGAGTCTCTGATGTTGATATTTTTGTGCTCGCTTTAGGGGACGTTACTGATATAATACTCTTGCAAGATGTCTAATTCAGAGAATAACTTACGGTCAAGGAATTTATTCAAGATCGATTACTGGCATGGGCTCAGCATCCCTAAGCCTCACTATCCGCATATAAACTCTTAACTGATTTTGGTATCCTTACCTATTCCATACACATTTGTAATATACGCAACATTGTTGCATTCAGACAGCAGTGGAGACAAAGAACTTTATTCATGGCGGCAAAAAGGAGTGTGTACCTAAAGAACTGTTACCATCACTCTTGTATGTGTGTGAAGCATGGGTTTTAAATGTTGCAGAGAGGAGGGACTCGATAAGTTGAGTTGTCGTGTTTGAGGGCAAAATTTGGTGTGAATATTATGTAGACAGTTTGAAGCTTGGAGATTAGAAGGTTTGGGGTTGCTAAAAGTTTCATTCCTAGGTCTAAGGAGGGGTTGTTGAGGTGGTTTACAGATTTAGAGAGGATGGAGCAAAATAGGGTGACTAGAAGAGTATTAAAATCTAGAGTAGTGGTAAGGATGGTTAGAGGTCGTCCCAGGAAAGGCTGAAGGGACTGGCGTAACGAAAGTTCAGAGTGCTAGAGGTCTGGACATTCAACAAGCTCATGTGAGGATATTAGACAGAATAGGAGTGAATTGAGGCAAGTGGCTTTAATTAAGACTTGACATGCTGTTGGAGTGCGAGCAAAGTAACATTTATGAAGAGATTCAGGGCAACTCGTTAGCCGGACTTCATTCCCTGAGGTGGCAAGTGCAATGGCTACATTCTGAATGAAGAGTGGGGATGTTGCAGTGCGGAGGGCCATTTGAACTGTGATACCAGCACGCTTCTGACAAGACAGTGATTGAATGACTCACGGTGAAAGTGTTTTTTCGGGCTACTATTCATTCGTGAGACATAGCTGGTGTGTTAAAAAGAAAAAAATACTAGAGTTGGATGACCCCAGCTACACTGGTGGTCCAGAAAAGACAGGAGCTAAACGCTTTTATAATCAAATCTCACCAACAACAGTCCTGCAATAGGAATATATCTCTTAAGAGCTTTTGTCAATACTTCAAAAAAATCCTACAAAGATAGTATGTTGTTGTTTTACTATATTCTAATTTATACAGCTGTATAATACGTTAATAAATTTTACCGTACATTTTGATGTACTGATATTTAATTTTCTGCATGAGTATACAACATTAATATACGAAACACAACATGAGCCTTCAAGATGAACGACAGTCAACATAAATTCAACACAAACGCCAAACTCGACATCCTAAAAAATGATGCCGTGGACAGCGACAAACAACTACGGCAGATGATCAGTAAAGCAATGATGTCGACACTCGACAGGTTGTCCAGCCTCCTCTGCGTCAGTGTTTACCTCTAAGGCTGCGTCGGATTCTCTCTCTCTCTCTTTCTCTCTCTCTCTCACTCTCTCTCTCTCTCTCACTCTCTCTCTCTCCTCTCTCACTCTTCTCTCTCTCTCTCTCACTCTCTCTCTCTCTCTGAGCAGTCATCAGAAATTTTCAAAAGAAATAGAATGAAAAGCAAATTGGGTTCCCCTACATACCATTTTAACTTTAAAGACATTAACCAAAGGTAAAAACAAAACAAAAAATAAAAAAAATCTTCATTAGATTGTTGTACTAAATTGCAGCAATAAACCTGTGCGAAATGTTTAACAAGTTAAAAGTGTATTTGCAAAAACAAAAAAAAAAAAAAAAAATATTAAAAAAATCCGTGGTAGCAGCAAATGAGATAGGGAATGTTATAATGGCTGAAGAAGAAGTAAAGAAGCTATATAGGAAATATTTATTTAATGATTGAAGTCTCCAATGATCAGTAGTTTTATATTGCCTCTTGTGGGCTCTTCTATGAGGCCTGGATCACAGACCGGGCCGCGGGGGCGTTGACCCCCGTAACCCTCTCCAGGTAACTCCAGGTATACCTCAGCTAGTGGGGCCTCCATTGCCCTGTTGCTGTTCTAATGTAATTCAGACAACCACGCTCGTCACTGTTGACTAACAACCACTCTCTTACAACAGAAAGTTGTCAGGTTATCTTAATATTTATTGCATCTCCCTGTTTACCCACAACATTCTTCGCTGCTGTATCCTACTCCAGTTCTAACCCCCCCAACCTCCTCCAATGCTTGTCATCGATCTTACGATCTAACAAAAAAAAAGTCAGTTTGAAAACATGAAATATTACTTTGGAGTCTAAAGTTGTATAAGAAAAATTTATCTAGCCACTTGAGATAATCTTTCAAATTTCACCGCAAGATGATTTAAATGTAAGCGAAATAGGAAATATTGTTCCAAATTATAAAACATTACAAGGTTCTTAAATTATATTCATGTCTCACTGACAAGGAAAGCTAGAATATTCAAAAGATGGAAGATGGACTAACAATTTGTTAACAATTATCTTCCTTCAAGTTTGGAAAAACACTCCATATAAAACTTAGTGAATTAGAATAATGAAGCAATGAAAATTAAACCTGAAATGGACAAGCTGACTGCATTCACACGAATCTGAAACAAGTACAAGTGTTTGACATCGTTTCCCACAATAGAGTAATTTTGGAATTGCAAAACATAAGTGTATAAATGTAAGTCATTACAGAACATGAGAGTTTTCCTGTTTTTTTTTTTTTAAATAAAACAAGAGAAGAATGTTAAATTGAGAGACGAATTATCCGACTCCCTCGACCTGCCGACCTCACGGGGGTGAGGCAAGCTTATTACCACTCAGCCACCGACATTAAAAAAGTAGTAATTCGGCAGGGACAGCAGAGGTGGAGGGTTTATTTTAGAGGAAAAGATGCATCTCCTGACGTGAGTGTCAGTCTGATTACCCACTATGTTAATAAGCCACTACTGGCTTACCGGTCCTATATACCCGAGGTTAAGCATCCTGCTTCCTATAAACTGAAGGTCAGTGACGGGAGCTATAAGTTTGGGGTGTGGGGTGGGCTATAGCTCTCCCAGTTACGTCCGATGCCCAGCCATTGAAACAAACAAGTCTTATAAGCCGCGAAATACGGTAATTTGCTGCTTCACGTCCGTAAGATCACCATACATTTCCTTCCTATATAAATAAACGGTTTACAAAGCCGACACGTTGATAAATGCGACACTTTTGTAACATTTCTGCATTTTTATTCCGGAAACGTTTTGTCAGCCAGTGGCTTCTTCTGTCCAATGCAGAGAAAGGTGGAAGATTAGGAGCAGTTTGAGGTAATCAGTCTCTCAATCTGGAGTCTTCAGGCCATCAGTCCTCCTCTCCATGTTGCCACATTCACGATTGTAATATTACTACCAAAGAATACGGTTGCTCTCTCAAAGAAGAGTTAATATTGGGGCTCCTCAAGAATTAGTGATGAGGTAGGACAAAAAAAAAAGTGTAGAGATATATTGAACAAGTTAAAGTTTATCAGCGGAAACGATAAACTGGATTAGAAAAAAATGACACCAGCAAGAGAGAAAGAGAGAGAGAGAGAGAGAGAGAGAGAGAGAGAGAGAGAGACGAGACAGACAGAGAGAGACAGACAGACAGACAGAGACAGACAGACAGAGACACAGTGTAGAAAAGACTACGGGAAAGACCTCACAAATCCAGAGGTCGACAGACAGAAATGAAATCAAGAGTGCTAGTGCTTGTAACACTGAAAATAGTCATGTACAATATATTCAAGAAGACAAAACCTCACAAACATATTTCTGATATAGGGAACTAGCAGATCTTCAAAAAAAAATTACAAACTGAAAACCTACCAACGTGAGGCTAAAGAAGGCTAAAACCAAAGGACATAAGAAAGAATGCAAAAAGAAGCGAGGAAGAAGTATACAGAAAATTAAACATTTAACAAGAAGCTAAAATGTCGGATCTTTAATAAATATATATATATATTTCTTGTGCTGGTTCAATGTGGGTGGTGACCCCTTGATCAGACGTCAAATAATTATTCCCCAGACGAATTTAATAACAAGAATCAGATACACTGAGTTTAAATGAAATAAAAGAAGGCATTCGAAAGAAATTCTTCATTATGCAGAAAGTTGGAAGAATAAAAATAGTTAAATTTCACCATTAACGAACACATGGCAGAGAAGAATTTTATAAATAAAAAAAAATTACTTAAAAAATAAATTTCAAATCTGGAATTTCAACTCCATAGAAGTGCCAATGAACCTTGAAACCATGAACAGGAAACTAATGACCAACTAAATTTCTTACAGAACTTAAAAAAAAAATAATGTGAAAGGCAAGGCTTGTATATTTGCTGCAGTGTTTCTCGACATGTTACCTATGTTTTGCTTGTATGTTTATGTTCCTGCCGCCTTACCAGAACCCCAAGTCCATTACAATGATAAAATGAGTCTATCCTTACAAACTTTACTCATATCTTGACACTTGACGTCCTCTACTATAATGTTCGTAACATTTCTGAAGTTTGGACTTACGTGAAAGTGCTAATAAATGGATCCTTATTTTCCTGCCACCTTACGCAGGAATATTTAAGGTAACAATTTATCCAGAGGTTGATAACTAATCCATTTTCTTAAGATTTTTTTCCCCGCTTACGAGATTTGCTGTTGGTATTGTGTAATATAGTAATAATAAACAAAAGGGTGAACGAAATATCAACAATGAAAAGAGCATGATACCAGCTTCTTCGCCCTTATGGGCGAACAAGATACCACAATATCAAGTTGAAGCATCAACACAAAAAGAAACAACGCTAAGTATTTAACAAATACTGGTACATTCCTGGAACCAGTTAAAGTATAAGACAGAATGAGCCACAATCACTGGAATCTTTCAAAACGTATAATACAAATTAATTAAAGACAGGACACAAAGTACATAGCTGTCTTAATCTATCTGCAGTGAGATAAATAGCGATACAAATACACCAGTTTTCCATACAACAATTGACTGGTACCTTAACGGAGAAGAGGTTACAAATTCAATAGTTGTGTGTTTATACCCTCACGCTGCTGCTTGATAAGAAGCCCCGACAACGTCTTATATTGTCAGAGAAATAAAATGAAAGCTTCTGGCGCTTCTGCGTACGTGTAGTGGATACCTGAATCTCTAAGTCAAGCTTCATCTCTCCACCAAAAAAAGACATAATATCAACGCAGACCGGTTGTAGCAGTATAATTTTTGTGTCAATTGAAAGCAGGTTTGATGCATTTTGCCTAGTCGAGACGTCAGTTGCCCGAACACACTAGGAGAAGGATAAAAGCCCACGAGGGGATTATTTCGTCTTTGGGAAGCTCTTCATTACGGGCCATTCACGCCAGAACCATCGTAACCTGTTTGTTCGCAAATCAGAGTTAACAAAAAATCATTAATTTGATGTCTTTATATAAGCCTGTAGATGACATTCCTTCTAGGCTACTGTTATTGCATTTAATCATCTTTAATGGGGGTAAATTAGAGTGTAAAATCGACCAGCGGAGAAGGAAATTTGGTCACTGCAATATTTGGTGGAATTTACAGCCTCGCATTTCTCTAAAATAAACCCCTCACAGAATATAATACATATTAGAAAGTGGTATCAAGTTTTTAATAATGGTTAATGATTCCACACACACACACACACACACATATATATATATATATATATATATATATATATATATATATATATATATATATATATATATATATATATATATATATATATATATAATGTTGCAGTTTTATAACTATAGTGTAAGCGCACCTCTGCTCTGGCAAGACAGTGATGGAGTGAAGGATAGTGAAAGTTTTTCTTTTTCGGGCCACTCTGGGAAACGGCCGATGTTTACAGACGCCAATCGGGAACCCAAGATGCAGTAAGCGTTCCCTCTCTGGATTGTGACACTGATAGGCTGGAAGAGAGGGGTAGCAACTCTTGGGTCTCTGGTGGTTTCGATGAGCATAGTTTTTCAGGAACGAAGGGTTTCTGATCCAATAGGAACGAAGTAGGGCAAATCCCTGTACTCATTGAGTCTATGAGCTTCCCTGTGATCAGAGAAGATCACAAGCTCAACAAATACACATTGACTGACACCTACATCTCTTATGCTACTGACCAGCTGTTTAAGGGATGTAGTTGTCGGCCAAGGAAGTTTCACAAGTACAATCCCACATCAGCAGTCTCCCATTCTTCCAGGGTGAGAATGTTGAGGTTTGGAAAGTCAATGTGCTTCTGGCAAGACAGTGATTGAGTAAATGACAGTGAAAGTGTTTTCCTCTTTGTCGGGTCACTACCTCGGTGGAAGACGGTCGATGTGTTATATACACACTCGTTGTGTTTATAACACGATACACACCGACCGTCTCCTCCTGAGGTAGAGTAACCCCTGAAAAGTGAACACATTCACCATCGTTCATTCAATAAGTCACCGAACCGCGGCATCCCCACTACTTGTGAGTACAGGCAATGTACTCTTCAAATTTCAATTGCACTAGAAATTCTATTTAAAAGTTTTATAATTAAAGTATTTTAGCTAAAAAAATGAGTTTTATCAGAAAAGCATTCAAACCGCTCTAAAACGTCGAAATATGCTAGAAATGAATATGCACAGGGAGGCCCAACGACAGTATGAGAATGACATAGCAGCGAAAGCCAAATCTGACCCGAAGCTGTTGTACAGTCACATCAGGAGGAGAACTTGTACTACAGTCCAGCTAACTGGTTTCTCTGAATCCCTTCAAAACAACGGGAGAAGGAGAGAGAGAGAGAAAGAGAGAGAGAAGGACTAGAGAGTAATTTTGCAGTAGAGAAAGCTTCTGCTAGTCTCGGCTGCATTCTGAAGAGTAACTGAACAGGGCTCTGAAAGTACATTCCTGGGCAGGTTTTAGACCACAAAAATCAGGGTAATTATTGGTTGCTAATCTTGAGTTTTTTTCCTAAAATCTCATTATTTTTATTTATTTTGCCTCACGGTCAAAACCAATACTCGACCCTATAGTGCCTCCGTAACATCTCAGGTCGTGTCAGAAATTTTAGAGTACAGTATCCATTAAATAGAGTAATAAAAAAGGGAGCGAACTTTTCACATTAGTTCCCATGACCAGAGTATATTATGGCCGAAATATGTCAATTCATCAGAAGTCAACATATACGATTGCACTAGAACTGGCGTGATCTCTGATTTGTGATTTACGTCAACAAATATCTCCTTGTTACAGACGTTGTGTCTATATTTCACGACCTACTGTGTCAGATCCAGAGCCACGATTAATTAACAGGGTGCTATTATGGAGACCAGAAAGGGGGTGACTCCCCCTAGCTTGTACGACAGCCGTTCTAGCTGGGAGGAGAAGCCCTGTGGAGGCACTTGTGGTAACAACTTTTTCCAATATCTGCATTTCCGACTTCCTGTGTTAGCTAATCCACATATCTTAAGAGAAATAACTGCGTGACTTATTTCTGTATGCTGACCACAGGTGCTTATGTTCCTTCATGATCAGTAATACACTATATAACTTTATGCTTGAATATTTATTTACACCAAACGACGTATCCCAAAATGTACAAACACTCAGCTTTTACTGACAAATCTGAATTCATACTTGTGCCTTAATAATTCTGGCATTCGATAAACCCTAGAAAACCCAAGAGTTACATGACACTTTTGGTCTGATCTCTGATTTCCTTCTGTTGTCTTACTCGCGCCATCATTTATGAGAAAGAAACTTGGTCGTTTTCATTTGCAACATGAGGGTTTGTGTTAAACTGTTAATGTCATTCTTCAGAGAGCATCTTGGCAGTTAATGAAGGTGATCTTAGTAATCACTCCTAGGACAGGATGCATAAATTAACTGACGAGGGACTTGTATATGAAGCGGGGGAAGAGAAGAGAGGGAGGGAAGAAGAGAGACAATAGAGAAAAAGAAAAGAGAGGGAGAGAGAGAGAGAGACAGAGAAATCCAGGGCCTAGCGAAACAATGATGTTCACAATAACAGTCAGTCGGGGATTTTGACACAATGTGAGCCGCTGTCACCTCACAGCACACGAAATACATACTGGTAAAAATACGCCAGGGAGCCCCGAAGTCGCCTATTACAGATATCATTGTCATAATGCTGAACAATGGAGACACTCTGAGGCTTGTTCCACCAGTGTTCCAGGAATATACCTTTCATGTTCGCAAATTTTTTAAACTCAGGCAAAAAAAATGTGAAATTTTGCGAGTGAAGATAAGCACGAACAGATTTGTCCATTAGCACCTGACACTAATGATTAATCAGTGTTAACAGAAAAACACATCCACTTCAACATCAAGAAAGCAAAATACAATAATAATAATAATAATAATAATAATAATAATAATAATAATAATAATAATAATAATAATGACAATAATAATAAAAACCCTGTAAATTTAGAATGTATTTATTTGATAAATAAGCAACAGTAACTCAGCGTATTCTCTTTCACTTAGTTGAATTTACAGAGTACAGCAACACAAAATATTAAGTATGCGTAGAACAGCTATTCACCTCCATATACGTAGCCCCTGCACTGTAATGTTTCATTTAATCATACCTGAACTTATGTTTAAGTGGCACTGATCACCCACAAACTTCTGCTCTAATTAACTCTGGACTAATCACTTTTACACACCTGTCTAGTTACCTGGCACTGATCATATCCAAACTTCTTGTTTAGTTAACTCTGCTCAGGATTACACACAAGCTCTGATCTAGTCAGTTCTGACATGGATCATACACAAACCTCTTGCACCCAAATCTCTGGTTTATTTAAGAGGCAGAGATATGAGAAACCATATATATGCAAGTAGGTACATGCACACTAACAAGCTGTTTGAGAGGCAGTAAATAAATATGCATGGGAATAGCTGCATACGTCGAAGGAAGAGAGCAGACAACGTCTCTCCTTGGGTTCTGAGAGAAGGATAAGAGGAACTGTGTGAAGCACTATCAGTAATCTTCAGCAAGTCAAATGGATCATAACAGCTACCTGAGGCCTTGAAAACAAAGAATATAGTTTTGATATTAAAAATATGGACAAACAAGTAGCATTAAACTACAAACCTTTGTCATTGATTTGCATATTATGTAAACTTAAAGATTACCAGGGAAGAGGTGTGAAGCACCTGGAAAGGAATGGATTAACAACCAGAATATTTTTAGAAACTGTAAATCTTGTTTCACAAATCTATTAGAGTTCTAAGAAAATGTGGCGAAAGAGAGAGGGATGGGTGGACTGCATATTTTTGGACTGTAAGAGGTAGATGGATTCAGTAACACACACAAGACTGGGAAAAATAAAAGAAGCGAGCAGGAATAACAGGAAAAGTACTACAAGCGGGTAAAGAATATGCTTAACAGGTCTAGACCAACTACAGAACTGGTCTGACAAATGGCTACTAGAAGTTAACCCCAACAAATGCAAAAGTACGAAGAATACGGAAGGGCAAAGACAACCGGAAACAGAGTACAAGCTTGGAGGACAAAGACTGGAAACATTCTTGAAAGAGATGGATCTCTGGGTGAGCATAGTCCCGAGGATATCGCCTGAGACACACCAAACGAATAACCGCCGGGGCAAAAGCGTGAATGATAATTAAGGGTAACTTTCAGGGATCTCAACAAGAATTTATTCACAGCACTATTTACCACATGTGTCAGGTCCATCTTGAAGTTTGAACTACCAGTATGGAATTCACATCTGATAAAGCATGTCATTAAGTTTGAAAAAAACGCAAAAATTTGCAACGAGGCTAGTCCCAGAGATAAGAAGCATGAACTGTGAGAGGCTAAGAGACTGGGTTCAGGTACGAGAGGGTACAAATGGAAGCTACGAATGCAGGTGAGTCATTAGGATGTTAGGAAATGCATTTTTTTTTTAGCTTTGAGTTACTAGGAAGTGGATGATGTAGGATCCGTACATCGGAGAGGCGTGTTAGGACTTGAGACTCAACCTATGTAGCCACAAATAGGTGAGTACAAATGAGTCACATGGAAGCCATGAAGCAGTCTGTCAACTTCAGTGGTAAGGTAGTGGAATGACCTGGACAACATGCATGTAGTGGTAGAGGCAGAATTCATGCACAGCTTTAAGAACAGATGTGATAGGGTTCACTAATCCAGGGATACACACACGGTAGAGGCTAGTGTAAGAAGCAGGGCCAGGAGGTACGACTCAACCTCAGCAAACAAGCGAGCACATATGGATGAATATGCACGCTGACAAGCACGCGGACACGCACACGCACACACACACACACACACACACACACACACACACACACACACACACACACACACACACACAACTTTCACACAATGCCACTCATTACTATGATAAAATCTCCCCCTTGTGATAATGTCCCCCGAGACACAGGCACCAACACCACGCCCAACAGGTCTCTGCTGTGAGCACCTAGAAGAGACCGCCTTGACTTTCATGTGTGGACGAAGATATACGAGTCCCCCTGAGCTCCAGCCAATGTGATTAAACTCTAGATTTTGATGAAGATCTCCAATTAAGTTCCTGTGTGAGAGCGGCCCACATGTAAATGAGATTTTGTGGATCGAATAAAAATCAGTCTGGGTGTTTCTCAAGCAGTTTCTTCCGATATATTATATATATATATATATATATATATATACATACACAAATACTCGAAAACTGTCGAAGTGAACACGTGTAGTTAAATTCAAAGAAATTTAACACAGTGGTACTTTATGTTTAAATCCTCTTCTGCTCAAGCACTTAGCCATGTTGGTTACAATATTAAAAATGACCGTCTGTTTTATACTGATGTTATCTATAGGCTCTACCATCTTCAACATCAAATACAAACTTTCTATTTATTACCCTCTTCTGTCACAGCTCGACAAAAGTAGGGCTCAGTCGCGTGGTAATTCTGTTTTCTACTACTACGCTGCGATGGCTACAATAGGTTTGACAACCCATTTTCAGGTCTTAACAGTTGCACCTAAGCAGTGCAGCAGTGAAATTTTTTTTAATAGCCAAAGTCTCACCACCAACAGTCTGTATGATCTCTCATCTGTTTCAAACACTGGATGCTTCAGAAAACTCGTAATATATTACTGGATCACTTTTGTCTATTTCTTGGAAAAAATTACAATTATTTATTTAAAAGGTGAAAAACCACGACAAGTTTTGAAGAAATGGAACATGTTCCTGCTGTTTAAGCCTAAGAATTGTATACTGGATTCTTACGTAGGCATTAATCCTCTCAAACTCTGGTAACACAACAAGGTGGCCTAGCGTCAGGAAGAAGGTATGGGAAGAAGAGTATCAGAAGCAAACAACAGATCATTAACTGAATTGTGTTTAGCGAGAGATTTGGTAAGAGGAAATCCCTGTTTCGAAACCAAGAAAATCAATATGGCTAGATTTTATGAAAAGTCCACGACCAATCTACCCTCCACCAGTCTATATGCAGGTGGATAAAAGTATGAAGGATAGACTTCCTGGACATGCATCTTTTTAGAGTAACCGATATTTCGGATTATTATTTGGTGGTAGCTAAAGTATATTGAAGGTGGAGTGCAAGAAGAATGGTGTCAGTGGGTAAAATATTTAGATTAGATTTTGTGCCCGGAGCGGCTAGTTTATTGTGCCCCTCATTTATCCCGTGGACGGTAGTGCAAAAGAATATCGATATGCACATAAACTAGAGTCTGAAAGGAATAAAAAGAGCACATTTAAAAACATTTTTTTGTTAAATGACATTCATTTATGTTGCAAAAAATACTTGCTAAAAATCTCTCATATCTTATAATCAAACAGTCACCAAAGGCTGAATGCGAACTTTACGTCCGATCTGAGCACTGTTTGTGTATATGCTAAACTACCAAAAAACTTACGTGTAACTCAACCCTATGACCGGATACAACAACATTCATCAGTTAATCTACACTATAAATTACTCTGCAAGTGTATTTATCAACATTCGTATAATCATAGTGAGTGGCAGAGCTACTCAAGACTTGCAACTACATTTCCAAGACATTCAAAAATATTTTTAGGCCTTTTCTAATACTGTTTACAATATTTGACACAGACAGACCAAAATTACATTCAGCCAATTTTTTCAGTGATTTCTTGATTAATTTATTAGCCTATTCTGTAGGAATGTTTTCAAGAGTGATCATGCCAGTGGAGTATATTAAGTGACGACACTGCATCAGTAATGATAAAGGAGTCAGACTCATTGCTGCAAATGTGTTTAGTCCAGTCAGGATGGAAAAAGTTAGGTTAGTATTCCCGAAACTCAATTGTTCTTTATTGTGCAGAACTCTACATGGCTCCTAAAATTCACATCTAAAGTGGCAATCCAGCCAGTGGCCATTTGTTAAGATTTTCTAGTGAATGTAACTTGTAACATTAGGTTATTAAAATTTAAACATTAAGTTTCTTTTTTAAAAGTCGCTTCTGCAATTGCTATGAGCAAGGAATCACTGTTAATAAGCTTCTTGGGAGGCAGTTTAACTTATATATGCTAGATTAAATTAATGCTGCTTTTATGGAGGGGTGAAATGTTCTTGTCGTCTATACTGATAAAGGTCAACCAGGATATACAATTTATTTTCATTGCTTGTTTTTGGTATCCATCTTAATTTGGGTTTACTTTAAAGTTTAAACGCTTAGCAAAATTAATGGTAACAGCATCTTTTATCTCTCTCAGAATCTTAGTATAAATACAATGTTAAATTTAGTTATCCTACCACTGACACCAGCAGTACCAAGCTCCCTACTCACATTTAGAAGAATTCTAAGGTCTTCAATTTTTATTTGCTCCAAAAGCCTAAAATATTTGTCTTTACCTAATATTAACATATATGCAGGATAATCTATTAAGGATCTAATATTTCCTATGTACATCATTCTCGCCATTCTTACATTAGTTCCATAGTTGGAGATGTAGCTAGTAAGAGCTATGCGAATATTTAACCCATAATTGTATTTCTTATATATTTTGCTAGTGCGGATTTTCTGAAAGGAATAACTACGCCGTCAGTGGGTGAAAGAGAAGTGAAAGAAAGCAAATTTGAGGAGACAATTTGTGAGAGGTATAAACAACTGCTGGGAGAAAGGCGGGCAAAAAAAAAGTTACGACGTCGAGGGACTATGGTATCGATTTAAGGATGTAGTACTAGTGTGTGGAGCAGAGATTTGTGGTTACAGGAAGATGTGTGGAGGATGGAAGCGAGATGATTTGAGGAGTAAGTCAAAATAGTACTAGGAAATGAAAACATTAACATGTAAAAGGCTTGTTTGTTTAAATACTTAATAAAGATTGAGAATATTGAGATAAAGAAATATGTTAAAAAACTGTCAGGGAATGAGAGAATTTGTAATTCGTAACCAGAAAAATTTGTTAAGAATGTTAAAAGGTTATGGAGAGCTGGAACAATCAGAAAGATGAGAATATTTTGAGTTTTGGTGAAAGGTAGGGAGTGATTTCATGCATGGGGCAGAGAGAAATAAAATTTGTTAAGAGAAGGCAGGAGTCAGCAACCCAGAGTATAGAAGAAGCAGAATTAAGAGGTTGAGATGGATAGAATTAAAACTGGAACCCAGATAACAGGTGGGAATGTAATTCTGAAATGTCGATGCCTTTCTTCAGTGTCTGTATGAAAGATAGGTATATAGAAAAACTGCCAGAGAACATCCAGAGTTTCTTTTTATATGCGAAAATGGGACAAACGAGCGAAAATTATCGTTGCGCATATCAATTCAAAAAAAGGATTGAGAGGAATACAATTAATTTATTGTTAAATAGATTTATATATCAAGTGTTTGCATAACACATACGATAAACTGTACGTAGGTAAGGTTAAGGAACAGTTTATTATATATATGGATTTGGGAAACATAAATCAGAGTGACTCAGGAACTGACGTGAGACGTGTTACAAATGTATGGATTAAATAGAAAGTTGTTAAAATTTGTAAAAAAAAAAAAAATCATGAGAGTAAGAGACAAATTTAGGAAAGCAGGAGAGAAGGGAAGAATTTTGTTAAGAGTAGGCCTTGGGTAAGAATGTGTGATGTCACATTGTATAATATGCTTGTAGATCCGGTTGTAAAAGTGAATGCTTGAGTATTGTTGAGATTTCCCTGCTTATAAGACCACGAATCTAATATAATCAGAAGGCCAATACGTCGCCTCTGGACGTCCGCCTCCTAAATATCATCCTTATATCGCTCCAATTCGTAAGATAGTTATAACTATTACTGTGAATAACGCATACATTACTTAAATTATTCGTTCAGCAATCACGTTTGTGTTCATAAATACTTGTCCAATTTTCTTATATCCCCACAAAGAATCACATTTACCTTATAGAGTTATGGGTCTCTTGTTAAATCCCCAGTGCTTGTATCAGTGGTCACTGCAGCTCTATGCTTGCATTTCGACAGCGCTCTGTCTAGATGCAAGCAGTGATTTTTTTTTTGAAGATTTAAAGTCGTCCAAGGAAAAATAATTAAGCTTCTAGTTTGAAAGTTTTTCTTTACTTTAGTCTCAGAAAAGTTACTTCTCGCAGATAATTAAGCCGAGTCTATAAAATTTTGAATGTTCCCTTAGAAAATATATTGTAAATATTCTTATAGCCGCATACTCGGTGGGCCTTAATTAAGACAACCCCAAAATGACGTCTTTTTGTTTGGGGAGAATGAGAATGTGTTGTTCTTCTGAATATATTAAAAATAGTCGCATCACTTTTGTACTTAAGTGTTCAAAATTGGACGTTGGCCGTTCTCCTTATATCCAACTTTAAACCAAAATTTTCTACTATTGAACTGTAACTAACACGCAGATGTCGGAAGAACAACGAATATATAGTCAACGTATCGTAGACGAGTGAAATTACAATCAGTAGTGATAAAAAGTTTATTTTCAGAGTATTCCACTACCATGTTGCCAAAACAGACGATAAGGGTGAGTCCGTTTCATACTTGGCTGAAGAAAAATGTCTGGGAAAAACACAACTAAATGAGGCTCAGGTCTCTTTCGTAAGGTACAGAAAAAAATAGAATATCTTTCAGATAAATTACGTCTTAGAAATTCAATCCTGCTGCTGCGAAGAACTCTAGTGAAGTAACTAACAACATAGCAACTACGTACTCAAGGTACCTAACGCCAGATATATCCTCATGCTTACCGCCCTGGTGATTCTAAGTAGTTCAGACACTGTCAGGTAAGCTTAAATTCCTCCTTTAGAAGCAACTGATTCTAAAACTAAATCAGATCAGTGTTGACATGAAAGCACTAATCCAGCAAAACTTAGGACGTCGAAAGAAAAATATGCCTATGCATTAAAGCTAAATTTAATTCCAAGTTACTGGGAGCAGCTTACACACACAAGCTTACACACACAAGCTTACACACACACAAGCTTACACACACAAGCTTACACACACAAGCTTACACACACAAGCTTACACACACAAGCATACACACACAAGCTTACATACAGAAGCTTACACACACAAGCTTACACACAGAAGCTTACACACAGACTGTATCTTCTACCACCATCGTACACTGCTGCCTCCCTACCATATTCTGGACGAGTGAAACATATTTACAGGCTATCTCGAAATTAAGGTTTATGCCTATCGCTCTTTTTTTTCCTCACTATTCTCCTTCACTTGTCTGTGCCAAGTTAAGAGTTCAGCGCTGCTCTCTCCCCCCTGGTCGACATTTTATGATGGAGGAAACTGCATAAATTTCAACAAGAGTCAGATTAACGAGGATCAAGTATTTAGAGCTGTGACCATTGCGGGACTGGGGATGGAGGTAGGGGAGGGGTAATGGGATGGGAGAAGGCAGGGAGGAGACTGTTAAAGGCTACTTGTTATTCTGTGATAACATCAAGGTCAGTCAGATCCTATCGGCGTTGAATGTTTTAATCTCTGGCTGTAACTTTCCCTTCTGGTCCCTCGGTCAACTTATCAACGCTTTGCTACGGATTTTTTTTTATGTAGTACTCAGCGTCGATTTCTTAACGGATCCACTTTCAGTTAAATTCTATTTATTTTCCTTCCAGTTAAGTTAATTTGGGTTAGGTTGGAAAAGGTTAAGTTAGGTTAGGATGGTTATTCGTAGCGGGAGGGGTGAAACTAAGAAATCCTTTTTCACCACACAATACACCACTTACACCACTTGTACTCTATACTCTACTTAAACCATACTCAGATACCGATAAAATATTACCGAGAAAATAATATACCAATAAAGAAGGGAATAAATTAATTTATAATAATTTTAATAAAAATGAAGGGACTATTCAAGTACTGGTAATAGAGCGCCTAAATAAGTTTACTGGTAGAGGAATAATCTAAAACTTTATGAGAGGGTTATAACAGTCATCATTACACAACTACGAGAAATGGCAACACAAACTAGATTTTCAAACAAGTAAACTTATAGACAGTCCACTTTGGAAGGTTCACTTTTAACAGTCTAAGAGGACCACAGCCCTGACGATGGTTAAGTTAATTTAGGTTAGGTTAGGCTGGCTTGGGTCAAGTTATGCTGAGCTGGGTTAGGTTAGGCTAGGTGTGTTAGGTTAGGCGACATAACAGTACAAAAAAATGTTTATGTACCCATAAATTAACAAATTAAAAACGTCTTCCTACATTCTACAATGAGCAGGCCAAGGGAAAAATACAGGGAAACTCCAATATCCAAATTTTTATCACTAGTGGTGACAGAATGTGCTGCCTCGGCCGAGGTGTTCGTCAGGCGTTTTAAAACACCATTGACTCGAGCCCGGAGGAATGAGGGCATAAACACACATTCCAGCTGGGTCCTCTTGACATATAGGGCACCCCGAGATGTGTGGCTGTTGACTGTGTCCTCCCACAGTACGAGCTTCACCCACCCGCCTCCGGGAATCATTTGACAGATCATTTGTACGATCCGAAATTAGTGCCATTGTTGATGATTCTGGGGATAATGAAACTGAAAATTACCGAGATTAAAAGGTGTATGATGCATGATGTCCACTTTGCGCAGCTTCACGCGGGAAAACAAGACTCATGACCCATCTTAGTTGAAACAAAGGATGATAAACTGAAGATATTTTCTTCGCTGTTTGCCACACTCAGGGGCATCAATCTTGTTCATTAAAAGCTATTATTTGATGTAGTTTGAACCTGATTACTAACTGAACACTAAGGGGCAATAAAGAGGTAACTATTGGTGGAGGTAAAGTTCATCACTGTGCGGTGTGGTCACCAGAATATCAACTTTATTGATGAGTAACCGTAGCCTACTGCTCCTGAGGCGGATACATACGCTGTCGTTGGTGGGTTCAGACGACTGGTGCTTTCAGAAAGAGTTCTCACGTAAGACTAATTTAATTTTGTTCGATATTTTTCAATTTAATTTAACCATCAAAAGAAATCAATCACAGGCAACTCTATTAAAGCAAGTTATTATCGAAGTTTAAAATAATTATAGTAAACATCTAAGAATTTTTAGACGCTTTAATAATGCAAGAAGACAAGCATCTTGGCCTTAAATAATGACGGTGTGACAACCTGCTCAGCGTGTATCTCAAGAAGCCACTTCCAGGTAAGGGAGAGTTAGCCAGTGAGTTGATATATGAGACAGTTGTGCAACATTTGGGTATCTTGATTCTGGAAATATTTCGCCAGCCAGTGACTTCTTCAGTCCGATGCAGAGGACGCTGGAAGATCAGGAGGAGTTTAAGATAATCAGTCCCTCAGCCTGGAGTCGATGTGCTCAGTATATCAGTCAGTCATTTATCAACTTGTGGGTTTTCTAAATCATTTATTCAAAGCCAGTGAGTGTATGCCACGGAGAGTAAGCCAGTGAGTGTATGCCACGGAGAGTAAGCCAGTGAGTGTATGCCACGGAGAGTAAGCCAGTGAGTGTATGCCACGGAGAGTAAGCCAGGGAGTGTATGCCACGGAGAGTAAGCCAGTGAGTGTATGCCAAGGAGAGTAAGCCAGGGAGAGAGAATTTCTCTTGCGACACCCTTACAATATGCACAAACATGCATTATTGGCATCCTTGTTAATCTTGGACTCTTTCAGTGTACCTTCACCTCTGTACTTTCACTCATTAATTTACATAAATCAGTTCACACATCTTTAGACATTTTTCCTTTTATTTCTCACATGCGTTTTTTTTTTTTATCTTTTCTCAACTTTCAATCCATCTACTAACTTTCAGTCTACAAATCTTTATTTCACTAAAACCCTTCACCTTTCTCTCTCTATCTCTTTGCTAGCTCCCTTTCTTCGCCTCTCCTGCCTTCCTAACCACCATCTTCCTCTCTTCATTTCTTTCCTTCGCTGCCCACCATTTCCATTTCTTCTTCTTCCTTTTCCTCCTTACCCATTCCCCCTCTCTCTATCCTTGATAATCTCCCTCTCTCCACCTCTTCTCCCTTTTCGCTGTTCTTTCCCTTCCCTGTCTACCATATGCCTTTCCATCTCTTCCTCTCTCTTCCTGCCCATTATTTCCCCCTCTCTGCACCTCTCTCCCTCCCTGCCCCTCCCACACCTACGTGTGTTATCGGACTCCAGATAGCATCAGATTGCCTGTAATGTCTTGCCTATCTTTAAGTTTATCGCCGGCACCATTCCTCTCCGTCACTTTCTTCAGCCTCTCCATACCTCACAACATTTATTGCATTATTTATCAAGCCTTGAGCTCGGTTCTTTCAACAAGACCTGACCGCCCTCATCAGCTCTTGATTGTTGCCTTTCCCCCTCCGACGGTTTTTTTTTTTGAGCGAGGCTTCTTTGTCTTTTGTTAGTTAGGTTTTTGGAAGGGGAAGGTAAATGGGAAGGTGAGGTGTAAATGGGATGTATGAGAGAGAAGTGAGAATGAATGAGATGTGAGAGTTGGTGAGGGGTTAAGAGTGAGTAATATGTGAGGTGGGGTTGAGAAGCTATGGGTAAATAGAATGAGTGAGAATGAATGAGAAGGTGAATGGTGCGTGTAATGGGTGAGGGTAGTATGTAAGGGTGATGTGTAACATGAGGAATAAAGTAAACGGTGGAGTTATGAAGGGGAGAGTTAGGGCAGGTGCAAGTTATGTGAGTGAGATTAATTAAAGTGTGAAAGTAAAGGGAAAGAGGTATGGTGTGAGAGGCAAAAATCCATGTTTAAAGGTATGGATAAGAGGCAAGGGGATGACGAGCTACAAGGAGAGTGAAGGGTGAAAGGTGAGGGTAAGATGTGAGGTGTGATGGGAGAGAAGGTGAACAGGTATATTCACCTAGATTTTTCCTGGGGAGGACTCTGCGTCCCAGCTCTTGGGCCCCGTATTTGTACTTGCTTAACTGGTGTGTCTTACTCTCTGCCCCTTTTGGACTGGGTCATATCAACTTTTCAATCCTCGTGTTGAGGGTAATAGGCTAGAATCCAACAAATCACTAAAGAATCCATAGTTTTGTATACGGAATGGATCTATGAATTAAGCACTAACTCTCTACTTGTCACCTGTATCTCTATTAGCTTAAATCGCTATACAGTGGATATACAAAGTACAATAACAAACAATATATATGTATAATGGTGCCATGGACATTAAATAGTTCCGTGACTAATCAATGGACATAGTACGAAGACCAAACAATGGACATTAACTGCATTTCAAACTGACTCCCACTAATGCTTTGAGTATTCATGCGACTATCAGCTACTCAGAAGTAACCCTCTAACATTATTAAGTATTCCCGAAGATGGAAATTCAAGTGGTTGCCTCGCAACACGAGAACCCCCTCATCATATTGGGTTTATATTTTGAAAGCTTGTGTACAGTAACGAGGAGTAGATTCTAGGTAAAGCTGACATGTGCATCTGAGCGAAGTTTTTAAACTTTTCCCAGCATCCTGGAATGACTCGGACAAGTTACAAAACAATGTCGGAGAGTGAAACTCAAGTGGGTAGGTGAAGCTTTGACTATTTTATATGTGAAATGAGGCGATTTTTTTATTCCCGTTTATCACGATTAAAATATATGCGTCTACCTTTTCTAAATGGCTTCAATATTTAATGGCTGATGCATCTTATGGTTGTGTATGGGAAAATTTGTCAATCAAATATCTTTTTTTAAACTTGTATTTCTTGGAATTCTCATCAAATTAAACTATCTAGCTAAACAAAATATTTTGTCCTTACAGGATTATACAGAATTTTAAAATAAAACAGCGTCAAAGAAAAAGAATGGATGCCTTCGTTTTATATTTTATTTAAAATTCTTGAGTTGTGCGAACCCTTAAATACTGCACGGCGTGTGCCAGAGCCGTCCATCTGTTAGTTACAGTTTCCTTTTGTCAAGATTTTCGTGTATAACTTTAGAATGCCTTATGCAATAGGCTTCAAGTTTCAAGCCCTTGTTCGTAGAGCAATTGACAGGTACAGGTGCTCCATGTCAAATTTTATATGCACCATTACCGAAATTAATTTTACAAGAATGCTTTAAAGATCCTCGTTTGATCGGCATTACAATTGCAGGTATTTTTAACACCCGAGGTATGAAATTTTTTGTCTGAACACCCGGAATAAAAAGATCTTAATATTCGTGTATTAAAAACCTTAATACCCCGGGGATTAAAAAATTAATCGAGTATTAAAAATTAAAAAAAATCACTAATTTTTTTAATAATCTGGTGTTAAAAATTTGTCTAATAATTTTTTAATACCCGTATATTAAAAATACATACAAGCATACATACACGTGTAAACACATTTTTATATTTTGTTGCATTAGAATATTTTGACCACTCCGAACTATTCCTTTAGCGTGCATTGAGGTAGAGGAGGCTGGGCTTATGAGTACGGTGATACCCTTCTCGGATCCCGCAGTGACCATAAGACATCTATTGTTTTTCTACTGTGGCCTCAGTTTCACAAAGGTTCATCACACCGCATTGGATGTAGTTGAACCTTTTGGAATATCGCAATCTCTTCATTAATTCCGTACTTGATATAAAGTTAATTTTCTTCTGAATGCAGTGTGAATGCAGTCACAAGGTTTTAGATAAAAAACTGAAATTACTGGAACATTTCATGAATTATAATCACACTAGTAAAACACGTGTACTGTGGATATAATCACCGCAGGGAAGAGGGTCTCCGGCAAGTTCGAAATATTTACGTCCTCTACATACTCCTGGTCTATTCTTATGATCCAATCATGCAGTAGGTGCCATACCTCATCTAGTTAACGCCAAGAATAAATATCACAGGCAGCCTAGATCGTAGTCAGTCATATCGCACACTCCTTCACCATAACGAACTTGCGGTTTCTGTTTCAGGAACGGCGCCGCCAGATGTCACTCTCCCGTGGATGCAATCTGGCTGTTAACCATTCGTTATAATACGTTTTCTGAGCTTAAAATACAGATTTCTGCTAAGTGAGGAGGTGCCCTTCATACAGATGTCTCGTATACCGTATGCTACCTAGCTGCAAGTACCTCGTTAATTAGCGAAATTACTTCGTTAGTCAACAGTCAGGATTACTTCGTTAATAGGCAGTCAGGATTATTTCGTTAATGGGCAGTCAGGATTACTTCGTTAATGGGCTACCAGAAATATTGCGTAAATCACGTATCGGGAAAATGTCGTTAATCACCTACCTGGATTATTTAGTTTAATAGCCAATGGGATTACTTTCCTTAATCAGCTACCAAGATTACGTCGTTAATCAGCTACCGGGATTTAACAATTTATCCTCTTTTTACTTCGTTAATTTCCTTAATGTTCAATGTCAATTCCTTAACACTTCTACTAACCCTTTAAATATTTTTTACCTATTTATAATTAGGTTAGGCTAGATTAAGTTAGGTTAGGCTAGATTAAGTTAGGTAAGGCTAGATTAGATTTGATTTAGATTAACTTCGGTTAAGTTAGATCAAGTTAGGATAGTTTAGATTAAGTTATGTGAGGTTACACTAATTTAGGTTTACGAAAGTAAAGATAGGTTTGATTAAGTTAGGTTAAATTAAGTTAGATTATAAAAACTTATTAAAATACGTGTATTTAACCAAAAACACGTTCAGTTTTGCAAGATTTTCTATCGGGGTGTGAAAATGAACTTGATTTTAAACAGTTACCCATACGTGATATTAATGGTGGCTACCCATTTCTCACTGCTACCCAAGGTGATGGTGAAAGGTTGGGTGAGAGGAATGATGGGGTGAGGGAGGGGGAATGATGGGCTAGCTATGTATAGCTCTTTATCCAAACCATACCACGGTTGGGGTTCGAACCCGCGGTCACAGAGTCTCAAAACTCCAGACCGTCGCTGGGCCAGTGGCTTACGCGACGGTCTGGAGTTTTGAGACTTTGCAACCGCGGGTTCGAACCCCACCCGTGGTATGATTTGTTTGCAATCGTGTCATTACGATTTCGTGAGTCATCTGTATCCAATCATATTTAACTCTGTGTAGAGCTTAATGAAATCCATTTTTGGCTCTGTTTATAGTCTTATGTATTCGTACAGAAGACAAAATACACAGCCCTGATAAGTTTGTTCTACAACGATTGTCTTTTCTGTTGCTTTGAAGGTCGTAACGTAAACAAAGGCTCAAGTATGTAGAGTAACCCTTTATTTGAACCTAAAAAGAATCAATAATAATAATCAGAAAAACTTTATTTCCTTTCTTTTGTTCAAGTGTTCAAATTTTATGGAAAACCATTAGAAGTCATAACAGCGAGCAGTGCATATCATTTCGGGCGAGACGTCCAAATAAAGGCTTGTTCTCCATACATGTGTCTTTGTCCACATGTTTGGGCCAGTCTTTTGTTTAATGGGTCTTGTGCGGGTTGAGTCTGTCTATGTACTCACAGCAAGAGGAGAACACGAGCCTGTAAGACCACCAGCAAGGCACTGCCTCACGACTCCATCAGTCTCCCCGCCACGCTAACCTCCTCTCGTTCAACACTCGTTCAGTTTACAAGACACGCCACAACAAAGCGTCATTTCACTACATCGCCACGTCTCCAGCAACATCACTCAGTTAAACCAGCTATCACAACACCCGCAACACTATTCCCAGCGTCTCTAGCCCCATTACTGCGTCAAATTAGCCTTCAGAACACCCGCTACATCACCCAAGTCTCTCGCAACACCTTAGAGCCTAAGAAAAGGTTTGCTGTAGAGGAACTACATATTCGACTGGAGAGAATTTATACATTATTGTAAACAGGACAGTTACCAAATATCTGGAAAAAACAAATGTCATACCAACCTTAAGGGAAACAAGCAGTTCTACAGTAAACCTTTATATAGTATTGTTGACCTGAATACTTTTTAAAGTACTGGAGGAGATAATCGAAAGAGAAATGAAATACCTAGAGAGGAACGAATTAAGAAACAACATGCATTACGGGTTCGGGGAAGGAAAAGTCTTGTTTTACGAACCGGTTGGAGTTATATGGCAGGGTAACAGATATAGAATAGGAAGGTGAACGGCAAGTGGATTGCATTTTTTCTGGACTACATGAAGGCGTTTGACATCTTACCACTTCAGAGGCTAATCTATAAAGTAGAAAAAGGCTGTGATTGCATAAAATACACTAAAATGGGTCAAAAATGTCTAAGAGAAAAAAGACTATCATGGTAATAAGAGGGGTGCTACAAGGATAAGTATCAGAGCGAATGTTCTTGCTGATACAGTATATATAATGGCTATGCCACAGGTAATTTCTTCATATTGTTTGCGTATAACTTTACTGAGCAAATATAAACAGTTGTAGATAGGGACGGACTCTAAAGGAAACCTGAACAGACTACAGCAGGGGGTTAGACAATTGGCTACTGTTAGTCAACCAGCCAGTACAATCTTATAAGCGTAAGACAAAATGGAAAAAAAACTAAACACAGGATAAGAGGAAAAAAAGGTGAAGGCCACAAACCAGAAGGATTTAGTACTAAACATAACGCAGAACATATCACCAGAGGCACTCGTCAACCGATAAACTTCGGTGGGGCATATGCGAGACTGACGAGACTAATTATAAATTTTAGGAACGTCAAAAAGAATTTAAAGTCTCTATACACACAGTGTATGCGCGGAAAACTAGAGGCAGCATGATCATGAACCGCAAAATACTCATGAGTCCTTCGACAGGCTAAATGAGGATAGACTCTCTGAAAGGAGTCGACCAAGGACAAAAAGATAAACACTAAAGACGATAATTTTCCTATATACAGGAACTGTATTACCAAAAAGCATAGAAATGTATAAAACCAGTCGACATTGATAAATAGATGGAACAGAAGTTTAGAATTTGATCCTTACTATCAGAACTAGGTGGATACCATCTGCTTAACCAATTTCCACATCCTCCGCCACAATACCTGCAACAGAATCCACCTGCCTCAGCCACAACATTCTCCACACCACCACCATCTTCAGTACCTCCCCAGTCTTCACATCCTAAACAACGTTTTCACCACCTAGAACTATCCCCCGGCTCTGATTCATCCCCCACTTAGAACTATCTATTTCACCCACAACTAGACTCAACCCGACACAGCATCATCAGCTTGGAGCCAGCAGAGAGCGGCGGCACACCAACAGAACACTGCACCCCTGCCAATCAGAACACTGCAGCGCGCCACGAGCCCTGACCCCAACAAAGGCATCATAGAGAAGGGTTGGTTACCAGGCCCTTTCATGCTCCGAGATGGGTACTCGTACCCTTTCAGCGGGCCGGGAACCACGCCCCTCTCTTTCACCAGTTTACTGGTGGCCCAGCCTCGTAAACTCCCGAGGCTGGCCTGCAAAAGCTCTACGTATATAATCGTGTAAGGTTTTGGAAATAGCTACTGGACAATGGTCTATAACAGGCTAATGATCTACCGATTATCCTATGAGTAGATGGAGGGTGATGGGTGAAGGAAGGGGGAGGTTGATAAGTGGAGGGGAGGGGAGGGGAGGGGAGCATGAAGTGCTTGTGAGGGCTGTGATGGGGTGGTGGTGGTTGTGGTGATGGTTAGTGGTGGTGTGGTAGTGGGTGGGGTGATTGGGGCGTTGCTGAAGAGAGGTGGTGGTGGTAGTAGTTGTAGTGATAAGGGTGTTGTGGTGGTGGTTTTGGTAGTAGTAGTGAGTGTGTTGTAGTTGTGGTGACGGGGTGTTGCTCTGCCAGTGGTTGTTATGGTGATGGGTGTATTAATGGTTGCAGTTGTAGTAATCAAACTGGCTGTGGTTATGAAAGCTTATGTATCTCACCACGAGAGAGAGAGAGAGAGAGAGAGAGAGAGAGAGAGAGAGAGAGAGAGAGTAATGGTAATATTTTCTATATCAAATAAATATTTAGCATGAGTGAAATTTCATTATGTGTGAGAAACTAAAGAACAGTCAACAATTATTTGTGATCCATCTCTGCCCTTCAAGGGTAGTAAGGTATGAATGAGCCTTGATGCAAATGAAGGGCTCCTGACCCAAGGAATTGAAGCTACTCTGCCCTGCCTTGTATCAAACCTTATTGCTCTCATTTTCCAGACGCTGTATAACCCTTAAAGATTTAGTGCTTCTCTACGAATGCACTAAATCCATAAATATGGGAAGGGGATAGCGCAAAGCCCCCCAGGGTCGTACGGCGTCTAGGTAATGGGACGCAATCTAGATTCGATCCAAGGGAAGGATAGTTGCCATTCCATGGATCAAGAACCCTCGAAGGGTACGTGTAGTTAATGAATTGCCTCGAAACCCATAGAAAAACATAGTTTGAAGATCAATCACAATCTGATGACCATGGAAATAAATTATTTATAAAAATATTAGTCTCATTCCAGTTGGAAAAGATTAAGCTCTTGCTTCAACATCTCGGCATTAATCCCATCTGTCCCAGCTGCTTCAACCCCCTGTTCTACCAGCTGGTTCACCCACCATCCCTACACTCACATCTGACTCATCCTTATTCGTACAAGATGTACAGCACTGTACCTCTGGGGCCAATGCATGGAATTACTGCATTTCTTCTTAAACATTTAACAGCTAAAAATATTTTCTCCATCTTTCTAGTACCTTCCCCTCCCTATATAACATTTCCATTCTTTCTACCAAGTACATTTGCTTCCCAGACTTTTTTAGTATTAATCTCTCACCAATCTGCTTCCCATTCTCGGTAAATTATGCAAATACTCACCCCATCTCTCACTGGCTTCCCTATTGCATTCCCTCGCCAACTGTTTCTTTTTACTTCACTTTTTTCTCTCCATATGCTCTGCATTCTTCATATCATTTATGCATCATAAAAACCTCTTTTGTAACATCCTTATCCATTATCACGTTCTATCCCTCATTCCAACGATCATTTATCTTCCCACATCCTCCCACTCTCCTATGACAACAAGTCTACCCGCCATCCTTTTATCTACTAATACACAGACTAGTAAAGACTTATGTTGACAAAATTCTCCTTCACCCGACAAGAGACCTAATCACGAAAGCGCTTAGCATATTATTACTTTTCATTATGGTTATATTGTAGATCATATGTTCACTGAGGTATCACTCAAGTGTTCAACGTATAAAAGGTGCTTCTACGCCTCTTCTTCCTATTTCCCTGAGGATGTATGTTTAAGCATATGAAAGCGCTCACGTGCTTACTCACATCCCTCTGAAGATAAGTGTGAAGATAAGTGTGTAAGCACATGATTATGCTTAGGTTTTATATATATATATATATATATATATATATATATATATATATATATATATATATATATATATATATATATATATTTGCCTATATTAGCCCAATAATGTATAGCAAGGTATTTATTTCCACTGGGTCATGTAGAATGAGACTGGAAGAACATCCTTGTGAAGAGACAGATTAAAATAAATGTAAAAATACTGAGAGAGACAGAGGAGAGAGACGTACAGACGGTACAGTCATTAGAAGACTCATCATTACCGAGCGGTATAATTAAAGGCAAACTATGCAGATAGAGTGCCCGGCGCTCTCTAGGTGCTTCAGAACACTCTAAACCACAGCCCTTAACGAGCCTAATTGAAACCCAGGGAGGAGTTAATTAGCACTGCAGGGATACCCTGCGCTGGTTTACCTGGCTTCCATTACTTGCATAATGAGGGTACCCTGAGGTGGTTTACTTTGCTTCTAACACATCACGGTAAGGGGGTACACTACGTTGGTTTACCTTGCTTTTAACACACTACAGCAGGGTGCTCTGCTTTGTTGTACCTGGCATCCAGTACTGTAATAAGTGGTACCCTACGTTGGTTTACCTGGAATGCAGTACGTTAGAAAGGGGTACCTTGCGCTGGTGTACCTGGCATCCAGTACTGCAGTAAGGAATACTCTACGTTGGTTTACCTAGCTTCCAACACGCAACAGCAGGAGTACCTTGCGTTGGTTTACCTTGCTTACAACACACCACAGTAGGATTAACTTGTGTTGGTTTACCTTGCTTACAACACACCTCAACGAGGTACAGGAAACTGCTAATGAAATACACGCAAAGCTTGGGCTAACAATATGCATTGATAAGTTACGTGGGGATAAAAATTTGTTTACGTTACCCCAAGGTGAGGCTTGGGAGAGAGCAAACTGAAGAAGAGGTGGTTTGAGAGCAAAATAAACATGGGGTGGCTTAGAAGAATGCTAAAAACACAAGACGTGGCTTTTGAAAAGCGCAAAATAAGGATTGGCTTAGCAGTCATATGTACAATGTGTGGCTTACCCGCATAGGAGAGTTCCAAATATACGAAGGGTGGGTAGCCAAAGAGAAAATACGCAAGAGAAAAATACATAGGGTTGGAGCTTGTAAGAGAGCACAGTACAGAGGGAGGGAGCTTGGTGGAGAGCACAGTGCAGAGTGTGGAAGCTTGGTGGAGAGTACAGTGCAGAGAGTGGGAGCTTGGTGGAGAGCACAGTGCAGTGGGAGCGTGAGAGAGCACAGTACAGAGGGTGGGGGCTTGGGAGAGAGCACAGTACAGAGGGTGGGAGCTTGGAAGAGAGCACAGTACAGATGGTGGGAACTTGGAAGAGAGTGCAATACAGAGGGCGGGAGCTTGGAAGAGAGCACAGTACAGAGGGAGGGAGCTTGGAAGAGAGCACAGTAGAGTGTGTGGAAACACAATACAGAGGGTGAGAGCTTGGTAGAGAGAGCACAGTACACAGGATGGGAGCTTGGAAGAGAGCACAGTATACAGGGTGGGAGCTTGGGAGAGAGCACAGTACAGAGGGTGGGAGCTTGGGAGAGCACAGTACAGAGGGTGATAGCACAGTACAGAGGGAGAGAGTACAGTTCAGAGGGTCAGAACACAGTACAAAGGGTGAGACCATAGTTCAGAGGGAGAGAGCACAGTAGAGGGCGAGAACACAGTACAGAGGGGGAGAGCACACAGGGTGAGAGCACAGTACAGAGGATGAGAGCGCAGTACAGAGAGTTAGAGCTTAGTACAGAGGGAGAGAACACAGTACATAGAGGGAGAGCACAGAGGGTGAGAGCACAGTACAGAGGGGATGAGAGCACAGTACAGAGGGAGAGAGCACAGTACAGAGAGTGAGAGCGCAGTACAGGAGAGAGCACAGTACAGGTGAAAGCACAGTAGAGGTTGAGAGCACAGTACAGATGGTGAGAGCACAGTACAGAGGAAGAGAGCACAGTATAGAGGGAGACAGAATAAAACAGAGAATTGAGAGAACGACAAAAAGATTAAAACTTTTAATCGGATTTTGATTCAACACTCGATTAGCCACCTTCATGAAGTGGCACTATGAGGTGTGGTGGCACTTTATGTGGTGTGAAGGCACTTAATGAGGTGTGAAGGCACTTAATGAGGTGTGGTGGCACTATGTGGTGTGAATGTACTTAATGAGGTGTGGTGGCACTTAATGAGGTGTGGTGGCACTTAATGAGGTGTGGTGGCACTTTATGATGTGTGGACAGTTATAATTCCGAGGATAAATACTGAACAACTTTATTGGTGTAAACCCAACAGCAACTGGAGGGATCACTAAGACGACGTTTCGCCCGGGCATCGCAAGTTTTCCGGTCTGAGCTTGACTTTCAAAGTCATCAGATTTTGAAAAGTCTTCCGTACAGGCGAAACGTCGTCTAAATGATATATTTCCTTTAGCTTCTTATGTATTTTTATCATCTACAACTTAATCGATATTCCCATACCATTTGCAATTACATTTTTTTTTGAGAAAACGTTTCGCTCTTTCTGGAACAACTTTTCACCATATTAACATATTGACAAGTTGATAAATAAGACGCATAGAGTAATATGTCATTTTATTGTTAACCTCTTTCCAAAACTGGTATAATTGTTTCGCTATATCAACTCCATCTGGTGAGATCTACGGCCATTACTACCGCCAAGTCCTCCGTAATAAGATTGTGTGTCTTAATGAGTATTTAAGTTACGATTGATGAATATTTCATCAATTATTCTTAGACGCTCAATGCACTTTTGTTAGATAAAAGAACCCACGTGCAACTAATGCTACATTTTTATTGTGGCAACGTTTCGCTCTCCAGGAGCTTCGTCAAACAGTAACCTAACATACTGTCGGAAATTCTGCCAACATTATTACAATGTAATTTTTTATCAATGTATTGTATATTAATTTGGGAATTATGAGGCAAACACTTATTCCTTGTTAATTTCCTGGCCTGGTCTCCTCTCACATTATAGTAATTTCAAAAATCTTTATCCTATTACTATTTTTCTGTCTTTGGGTATTTAGTTAATAACTTCTCTTCCCACAGCTTAAAATTATTTACGAGCAATTTTTTATTGTGATTATTACTTTGAGGTTTGTTCTTATATCTTTAATGCTCACCCACTCGACTTTCGACCCAAAAAAAAATCGCTATTCTATTAAAATCCCTTCAGGCAAAATTAACAGTTCTCTAATTTATTTAATAACACTTGCTCACATATGTTATAATAATCCTCTCTATTATTTCAGCTGAGTTATCGGCCAGAATCTTCATTGTGCTTCCCGCTCTAAAATAATTACCTCAGGTCTGTTCCATCTCAGGATGTAATTTAGTTTTATATATATAACTCGTACCTAATAAGCCGAACTTGCAGAATAGGCCGAACTCCATTAAAACTTAAACTTTTCCAAAAAAATTCTCTCACAGAATGGGTGGCAATTTGGTTTCATTGACAGTGATATAAAGACTTTTATTTTTGTACCAAAATTAACTTAGAAAACTCACCTAACCTCCCATAAACTATCCCAATTTTGTTTAGCTAAATTCTGCTGTATATATCGTAGGTCAATATAAATTTATTTAATATTCCTTGAAATATATGATATTTATTGGTTTCGTTATGATCAGATTGATTTCCACAGGTTTATGGCAAAAAAATCATTCTGCTTATTCGGCACGGAAGAACCTTGCTAATTAGGCCAAATACGAGATATATATATATATATATATATATATATATATATATATAAAGTAAAATTGGTCAATTATTAAGAACTCATTTAAAATTAAGTCCTTTCTAAGATTTTCTCTTATACGTTTAAAGATATATATTTTTCATGTATATTAATGTAAAAATTAATAATTTTGTACCAAAAGAACCTTAGAAAACTTACCTAACCTTATTATAACAAGTGAAATTTAATTTAGCCTACTTCAACTAAATATATTTTAGATATGTTTACAATAATTTAATAATAAACACAATGAAATATATTTTTTTCGTTAGGCAAGTTTTACCTATTCGGCACGATATATATATATATATATATATATATATATATATATATATATATATATATATATATATATATATATATATATATATATATATATATATATGTATATATATATATATTTGCATTTGTATTTAAGTTTAATTCTTGTAGTATTATTTTAAAATATTATTGTATTACAGTTCAGACCCTGATGATGGATGAAAAGACATCCGAAACGTAAATAAATAAACTGATATATTTTGAAGATGCTTCTCCCAACATCCTAGATCTTGCTCTCTACAGTAAAGATTCGTTTCCCACGTGGAGCCTCAATTGCTTAATTAAGTCATTAGCTGATATAGACATGACTTGATCATGGTCAACACGTCCATAACTAAGGTATTATTTTGTTATTGTTGTGGAGACTTCGCCAACCAGTATCTATCAATCCAATCCAGAAAAAAAATTCCGGAGACGGTGGAAGCCATGAAGCGGCAGTTCTCAACCTTCACCAAGTCAATCATATCCATTTACCTGTCGGTTTCATATGCCATTAATATAAAATACTGGAGACGTCGTCAGAATAAGAACGATCATTCCGAGGAATGATCGTATCCCGTAATGCCAGTTTAGCCTCCTTCTCGATATCACTTTGCATAGTTTGAGGTATATCTATTATACCTCCTGTTTTTGGAACTCCTAATTGTCTAAGTAGTGTATGAAAAAATCACTGCCGACAGTAATGGAGAAAAGACATGTGAAAATTAAAGGAGTTAATCACATTTTAGTCCATTGTTATATGACCATCATCATTACTATCATCATTCATAACAAGGAGTTTTCTTTAGTATATGCAAGATGATGTATTCCCATAACTGTAGCTTAACAAACGGTAAACCAATCCACTGTCACTTGAATGTATTCTAAAGAAATAAATAGCTTTACCTTTAACTTTAGTTACCAGCTTAATGGGGTGTTCTTCACATTGTAAACCTTGTTGTTGCAGCAACAGCTTGTTGTTGCAGCAACAGCTTGTTGTTGCAACAACAGCTTGTTGTTGCAGCAACAGCTTGTTGTTGCAACAACAGCTTGCTCTGCTGCTGTGGAAAGGGCGAGGTGCTGGGTTTGGGTTTGCCACTGTATAACTGTATGCAGATCCCACAATGGGTTTCTCCTCACTTAATAATAGATTACAAAAATTATCAGCATCGTATGTTAAGTTTAAGAATATTATACCGATATGAAACTTTGTTTAGCCGCACACAATTAGTGACAAGTTAAAAACACAAAAGACAATAAATATTCCTATTGTTTCATTTCAATTGTCTCAACTGTCATACAGTTCTGTTTCCTTCCCTTTAAAGCTCCCATTAATATAATTTGGAATTTTTGTTTCATCTATTTAGCGTGAATAAATCTGCAATTACTTATATTGTCTGCTAGGTGAGCTATTATCTTGCATCATTTAATTCTTCATTTTTTCAAGAGTATGCCAAATCACGACTTATATATATATATATATATATATATATATATATATATATATATATATATATATATATATATATATATATATATATATATATATATACTACTCGGGCGCGAAATTTAGCATTTTTCCTGAGAAAATTTTTACAATCCAATTTCGTGATATTTTTTCAGCACATTTCCGAGTCCTCCGTCAGCTTTGGATTAATACCTTGGAGTTAATTTTTGTTTGGAACGTCTATGATTTCTTTTTAAATGTAATAAATTGTTGTACACATATTTCTCAAAATTTTTCACTATCTTCCATTCTTTCCCTGCAGAACTCGCACAGGTAAACAACCGATTGATAATGACCAACTTACAATCAATTACTGTAGGTGCTGCGACTGGTTGGAAGGCAGAATGGGTCAATGGTAGAGCACTCGGTTCACAGCCGAAGGGATCAAAATTCATTTCGTAGGCAAGGCGAGACGTATGACAATTTTACTTATACTTTCTCTTCCTATTCACCTAGTAATAAATGTGTATCTGGGTGTCAATCGGCCGTTGTGAGTCGTTTCTGAAGGGGTGGTATACCTCTGATATGGCTGGGCCACCTCAGATAGGGCTAAACGTTGAAATGAACTGTAAAAACAAAAGATAATCCATATTTGCCATAAAATGGTCTTTGGCATCACTTCCTCAAGCCATTGGTAACCTTATTCCACGTCATAATAGGATCTCAGAGACTGAGTTTCAATGGCACTTGTTACTTCCGTTCCCTTTTCCCCTTTAATCCGCTGATTTTACAACCAATCTCCTTCGTCTCAGTTTCAAGGGGACTATTACCCTATCGCTGATAATAATTAGATTTTCTCCCAAGAGACACTTCCCGTCACTGACGTAATCATTATAGGTCCCAAACAGGTCGATAATTTGGCAATTATCTCCAGGCTTCAGAGAATTTATCCCAAAAAATATTGACTCTCACTTCTCAATTTACTTTACTCAATAGCAGATCATTTCGAATTCGTCTAAATATAATGATTACGAAATAATGTAAAATATTACAAGTGTCTCATTCCACACCACGTCACACACTTTCAGATGTGGGCAATAACTTACAAATACATTTAAATTATTGTTCAGGTGATAATTTGTAATCCTAGTGAAAAAGTTATCTAGCGCCACATCATGTTCATTATAAAAAGAAAATTTTATAATGAACATGATGGCGTAAATCTTCAATTGACTCTGAACATAATTCAGTTCTACTCCATTAGCATAATTTTTTCAGAGAGATCTTCCTTCCCTCTCCACTACTATGAATTTACTTTTATTTACATTCACTTTCAACTGTATTCTCCTACACTAATCAAAACAAACTTTTAGCTATCCTACATTTATCCTTTTTGTTCTTCTCCAAAAACGCTGTGTTCTCTGCAAACACCAAGTTTGGTGTACTTCCTTTTTTCCTTCCATTCACTAACTTAATTCTCTCTCCATCAATCTCACTCGACCTATATCGACTATATACATATATACACACTGAGCAACAATGGTGGCATAACAAAACCTTGACGCACCCCACATTGGAAGCAGACCAGTTACTCGATACACCTGCTTTCTTAATAAAAACTCTATTGTATTTAATATCCAATGCAATTTAAAGTCTTTTATGTTTAATTTATTGTATGTTTTTCAGACCTATAAAGTATTCTACTGATTTAGTATTTTTAATGAGTTTCTACCAACTCTCTCTATTCGATATACAAAACCTTGTCCAACCCAAAATCCATCTTATTCACCACTAAATAATGCATAAGTGACTGGCAGACTAACGGAAAATATTTTATGTTTCAGCTAAAAACTTAACCTCACTTATCATTTTACCCATATCACTAAATACTAGTGGCCCTGTAATTACTACATATACAACGTTCGCCTTTATCATTACACAGCGTCACAATTACGGTTTTTTTCAAGTCACTTTGGCACGACTCCACTTTGCCCAATTTTGTAACACATTTTTCATAATATTTGACTCCCCTTTTTTTCAACTGCCCTTTAATCTACTCTGCATATACCTCATCTCCACCTGCTGCTTTCCCACATTTTAACTTCAGCACGAACGCTCTTACTTCTCCCATGGATATAGATTCTATTTATTCATTTGCACACCAGCAAAGCCAATCATATTCACAACTGCACTTCCCTCGTAGACTCCACCCATCAGACTTAAAAATACTCTCTCCATCTACGGCGAGGATGACCTTGCTGTTGCGACGTCAGATATATTAAACCAATCGATCAGTCTCTCCATTTAAGTCTTACTTCTTCAACAGTTACTATTCTCCCAGAGATATCCTTACAAGTTCCTCTCGCTTGGATACAAGTCTTGATTGAACTTCTTCACTTTAGTGGAAGAGACTTTCAGTTTGAAGTATTTTGATGCTTATTAAACCTTGTTTTAAATCACATTTCAACCACTGAAAAGTTCCTATAGCTCAAGCATAACGATCAGTGCCAACCGAGGTTCTGTTTCTGTAGACGCTTCCCTTTTTTCTTCACGCTGTCAAATATTCGAATCTTCACAACACTCGTGACCTGACCCTAACCTCTGCCGCCTCCTCTCCGTCATTATCATTTGCTTGAATTTTCTTTTATCTTTCCTATCTTCTGTGTTAGTGGTTTATGTTCCAAGTTTTGTTTGTCTGGTGAGATTTTGTTCCGTGGGTTTTGTCCCATGAGGGGGGTTGTCCAGTGGGAGTTAGTCCCGGGGGATGGGTGAGTTGCAGTACGTCCATGGGCCCTCCTACAGTGCTCATCTGGTCTTTTACATTGCCACTTCTACCATTATTACTAATTCTTTCACTAATACTACACTCTCTACTATTACTACTTTCACTTACTTTACCATTACCTCTACTACTTCCTCATTACTACTACAAATGCTGCACTACTACCACTTCTGCTGTTACTGCTACTACAACTATTACCACTACTAATACTCCAGTTCCGATTCCTCATCCCTTCCTTCCGTTCGGTCTTGTGGTCTTCTCTATCTTTTCTCAACATTCAATTGTGATTTTACAATGTTCCAAGACGGATGTAAATCTCATGCTAAGGTTCCTTCCCTAAGTGCAGGTTTCTGGTGAATTGTTCCAGCCAAAGTGTTTTATTTTATTCTTTAATGACTACTAGAGTCTTTAATACCTACTAGTGTCTTTAATGACCCGTGAACACTCTAGTAGATAAAAATCCCATTGTACAAATAATCAATGAAATTATTTTCCGATTTGCAAGATCCGAAAGGCATATTGCCCATCTCAACATAAGTACATCCCACTCATTGTTTTTAAACTGATCCTGTATTTGTGACTGGAACATGTTTAGACCCTTCTCACTGCTCATATTAACAGTGAATAGAAATGCATTCAGGACAACATGGTAACTGGCACATGTTGCCTCAATGTTCTGAAAAGAGGAAGTTCCAACATAATGGCAGGAAAGTAAAGTCAACATATAGTCACTGGACACCATATTCCTAAAGAAATTAATAACATCAGATATAAGACTGCAACTGTTTATATACCTTGATTAACAACTACTTACCCATTAATGTTGGTCAAGTTAGCACTACCGATCCCAGGGAGATATGTGTAATAAGTTCAGGAAGTAGATAATCCACTTCAGTAAAATATTATTAAAGACTCTTGGCTTTTGAGATACATGGGACAATTTTGTCCTACTAGGTGTGATTCATGCTCTTCGAAACAACTACAGATCAAACAGATACCACCACCTTCCTACTCCAGAACTTCGGTGTTCTGGAGTAGCCACTTTACTGTCATATTACAGAAATACAATATTGTCTACATATATGAATACACAGAAGAATGGACGGAGGCTCGAACCGTGGTCCTGGTGCCTGGCAGGTCCGGCGCTTTACCGCTGGGTTACAAGCCTTTAATAAGAAGATTTCAGAAACGAAACTTGTGTTTGTGTTTCAGTCAGCGGCTGACAGAAACATGAACGAGAAATCGTGTATAGACTTAACTGTTTATGGTTACCTGATGACTCCGACGGACTCGCTTTTGCCTAATGTTTTTTTCTACTAGCTTGTTTCTAACTAGGCGTGGTGTGCTAGTTTTCTAATCTGGATTCAGCTAGTTTCCTGAGTGAGACTGTATCTCTATGGGTATCACAAGTGCCCACATACCCTGATTATTAATCGGGTACATAAGGCTGATCACTCATTCCTGTGCCTGGAGTCCCTACCGCAGTAAAGGTTGATGTGAAAGTATATTTACCCGATTAAGGTATGTGGGCACTTATGATACCCGGTAGATTATAGCTAATCATTTATTCCATTCCACTTAGGGAACGGAGGATCGAGCCTCTACTATTATTTTCACTGAATTACTGATACTAGTTGGTCGCTTTACTTCAACAACAACTGCAAAGGCAACCACAATAAAATAATAATAATAAATGAATACTGTTTAGATTCCTGCACGGAACAACCAACTTTCCATGTTCTCTCTCTCTCTCTCTTCTCTCTCTCTCTCTCTCTCTCTCTCTCTCTCTCTCTCTCTCTCTCTCTCTCTCTCTCTCTCTCTCTCTCTCTCTCTCTCTCCTTAAGAATTTGATTTTTATGAAGGAAGTGCAAAAAAAGTTAACTACAACATACTACAATTTAACATTATCCAAACACTTTATTATAAAATAAAAGTGAACCACCTCAGCTATACTTTTTCCCCACTTATCTTGGTTGAAATTACAAGGGATGTGATGTTAATTGACAGAGGACACGGTGGTGGTGTACGAAAACCCTAGTCAGCTAATCTGGCCTCACACGACCACGTGGCTCACCCTTCTCTTCCTCGCTCTAAATAGAGACCTACCTAAACTTAATCCACTCTGAGAGCTCATTCTCTCTCTCAAACGCTCTTAGGATTGTTTCTCATCCACTTGCAGCTCCATAAATCCAAACATCCTCCACACGAACGTAACCATGTCCACTTCAACCCCATAGATCCGGCCAAATCAAGACGCTAAATTCACCACTCTCCTGTCTTCTGTGCACAGCTTTACTGCTCGTTACTTTGGATGTTTCAATGAGTTTCACAAGCATAAACTATTGTATCAGGTTACCATCGCTGCTTGAGGCATGACTATCTCACTAAATATAAGAAGAGTCAACGATTACGTCTTGTTTAACCAAAGCTCCGACGAGTAGTGCTTGGCGAAGAGCTTATAACTGTGCACATCTTGACTTACGAGCGAACATAAGTGCAGATAGAGTCGCTCAAGTTGTGCCCAACATTCTCAAGCTATTCATGTTTTATTTGAGGTGTTTAAAGTGAAGAAATCGAGTTTCAGCTTCCTCAGTAACTTAAGTCTGACATTTGCAAGTGATTTATGAAGTGCAAATATGAGGGAGTAATTAGACACGTGTTTTTACGGGTAAGAATGTACTGGCTGGACGACTTACAGGGTTTTATTTACATAGTAGGTCTCGATGCAGAGGTTTCGAAACTGCCTTAGTAGGGCACTAGAAACTTTCCGAAGTGGCAAGGTTGGGTACACCCAAAGCACTTTCACAGTCGCTCTGTCACTTGTGCAACACAACTGGGTGTAATTACTATTTGTCAAAGGCACTTGTAGGAAGGAACTTGGCCTGTAGTGTGTGTGTGTGTGTGTGTGTGTGTGTGTGTGTGTGTGTGTGTGTGTGTGTGTGTGTGTGTGCGCGCGTGTGTGTGGGTGCGTGTGTACTCACCTATATGTGGTTGCAGGGGTCGATTCACAGCTCCTAGTTCTGGTCCTGTGTATACTCACCTATTTGGGGTTGCATTGGTCGAGTCACAGATCCTGACCACAAGTGTGTATGTGTGTGTGTGCGCATTCACCTACATGTGGTTGCAGGGGTTGAGTCACAGCTCCTGGCCCCGAGTGTGTGTGTGTGTGTGTGTGTACTAACATATTTGTGATTGCTGGGGTCGACTCCTGGCCCCGCCTTAAATTGCCACTCGCTTGTCTGGTTTCCTCCCTTCTAGCTTTTTGGGTCCTATTAAATTTATTCTTACTAAAATTGTTCAAATTTTAAAAATTGTGGAAGAGAAAAGAAGACCGGAAACAGAATACAAGCTCGGTGGGCAAAGGCTGTAAACTTTCCTGAAAGAGGTGGACCTCGGTGTAAGCATAGTTCTGAGTGTTTTGCCTGAGGTACATATGAACCTAAAAACGACGCAGCAAACACGAGACGTAAATTTAAGGTTAGCTTTCAGGCCTAACTTGGAATACGCAGCTCCAGTATGGAACCCGCACCTGATGAAACATACGGAAGCTGTAAAAATGCAAAGGTTTGCAAAGAGACTAATCCCAGAGCTGAGGGGTATGAACTACGAGGAGAGGATAGAGAGTTAATCCTGACGACACTATGCGATAGAAAGACCATAGGTGACACGATTACGACCGGGTGATAGGGTGAGCGTGCCTGAGATCTGTCCCAGTTACACTAGGTCACAGCTGGAAGTTAAAAACATAGATGAGTTACATACATGTTAGGAAATAATTCTTTAGCATTAGAGTGCTCAGGAAGTGGAACGACCTAAACAGCAAAGTGGTACAGGCAGGATCCATACATACTTTGAACGACAGGTATCATAGAGCTCACGCCAGCAAGGAGAGTGAACCCAGTAGTGGACAGTGGAGAGACGGGGTCAAGAACAATCTTGGCTCCTACAACCACAGAAAGAAGACTACAAATAGATGAGCACATTTTTTTTGCTTCTTGGATCCTGTAGCCTCTGTTCTTAAAAATATATACTATGGTGTTTGGATTAAGATCCATAACTTTGATCTTAATCTTTCTGGCCACTCTGAGGCTGAAAAAAGGGCACATGTGCCCTCCTGATGACTGCCATATCAAGTCCTCTAGATATCTTACAAATCGTAATCATACTTTCCCTGTTTCTTCTTTACTCGAAGATTATAAAGTTAATTTATTCTAGCAAATCTTTTTTAGTCAGCCCTTCTAGTTCTGGTACCATTTCTAATTCATTTTCATGCATGAACAGCTGTAGGCTGTGTCACTGATACAACCAGGTCATTTGAAAGCTGGTTGTGAAATTATTGTATTCCTTACTGAGATGTGGGAATGCTATTCTTAGGTTTGCTAGGCGCCCATAGGCTGCAGTAGTTATTTGGTTGTGCGCCTCAGGAGATGTGCTCGGTATTATACTCACCCTAAGATCCTTTTTCTAGAGTGAGGTTTGTAGTCTTTGGCCCCCTAGACTGTACTCTGCACTCTTCTTTGCCCTTCCCCAATCTTCATGACTTTGCACTTTGTGGGGTTGAGCTCCAGGAGCCAGTTTCTGGACCTGGCCTGCAGCCTGTTTTGCAACACCCTCGTTGCATCTTCAGGATCTATCAATTAGAAATGAAATATTCTACTAAGACTAAAATACAATAACAAAAACTGGTTAAAATACAATAATTGTAAGACATCAAAAATGATAAGAAATAAGAACAATTGATCAATGGGATCTAAAGATTCAACTATAGATTGACTCTCGAATATCAAGTTTTACATAGTTATGGAGAAACACCAATAAGTTACAACGTGATCTTAATTACACTAGAAAATATAATTGACTCTGAAATTACTTAAGATGAGGTGTTGATAAAACTGACAACACAATCTGAAAGCTTCAGACATACAGAGAAGCATGATAAGCGAATGGAACTTCCGTTCCCTCTAATGCCAGGTTTATTGAGATGAGTACGCAGCATCTTCCTTTTAAAAGGAGATTGTTGTCTGAGTAACTTACGAGCTAAGACTGTGAACCCGAAGTCAACTATAGAGTGATCAAAAGTGTTAGAATACTCATATTCCTTAATGACAGTGTGTGTTGGGTTTGTAATAGGAAGTTTTATCCGATTTGGTATATTTGTGTTCCTAAATCATAGTAAATAAATGCCTGGGTTTTTTTTTGTATATAAGGCCTTTCAGTACACACGTATATGTGTAAACTAGAGAGAATACTAGGTTGGGAGGGGAATAAAAAAAATCTTTGGATCGCCTTTTTTTATTTGAAAATGATTCTAATATTAATTTGGGATAAACTTCAGTAAACGATTTCCAAAGTCTAGTACATAAATTATTTGTTGCCACAATTAATTATTGGAATATTTTTCTTAGGTGCGTCAACTACAACCCTACAGTGTCAATTGACGATTTTGAAGTTCTACCAATGTATATGTCTAAGTGTCAAAGGAAAATCATTAGTGAACAAAATAGATCTAAGACGAACCGGTTCTAAGTGCAATCCAAAGTAATTATAGTTAATATAATGAGCTCGAAAAGTGAAGAAACGAAATTAAGTTTGTATTTACTAGGGTTGAATTAAGAAAATTTAATACACAATCCTGTAAAGGAAGGTTTACGGTAAACTTGAATACAGAATGAATCTCTAGTTCTCTCAAATATTAATATCCAAAAATGGCAAAGAATTCGTTACTGTTTAAAAACAACAACTCAATATTAGGATGCTTAAAGTTCATATCATCACAGAACACAGAAATTTGAAAAGGAAAATTTAGAAAATGTATCTTCCTATTAACAACCCATCATACAGTTTCACTAGGAAACCCACAAAATGACACCCATAAGTTGACTTGAGTCAGCGTGACCACCTTATAATGAACGCTGGTTCAACGCGTATCCACTGGTATCAACCTGGTATGAGACGAAAGTTCCATTGCTTTGTTTCAGGTTTGTCGAAGTCCAAGCTGTGTTTCATTACTACGTCACATTTGAAGTAATTTCAGAGTCATTCATATTTTTTTTTAGTATTCTTAAGATCACGTTTTAACTTAGTTGTTCTCTCAAATATTCCTTGTAAAGCCATATTCGAATGTCTGTTTCAAAGGTGGTATTGTTCATCATATATACTGCATATAAATATATATTTTGTATGTTAGTAATCCTATGTCAATGTCAAATGTAAATAGACACTTGGCCTGTTTTTTTTTTTTTTTTTTTTTTTTGGTGTAGGAGGTAGTAAAACAAACGGATAAAAACAGGAAGTAAAAGTTTGTAAATCGACCTCCAATTGAAGTCGTCATCAGCAGATACAAAAGTGAGTGATTACATTGGAACAGAAATGTCACATATGATTGTGTCATCAGTAATATGTTGAGTTACCTGCACTGAGGAGCAGTTAAACGTCGAGTTACCAGCACGTTAGTTAAGTTCAAGTTGTCGGAAGGATGGATACCTTCAGAGCAGAGGAAGATTTATGGGAGACTCAACTTGTGTACACCACACTTTTGAATCTATATATACTTTATAATCTTAATTTTTAAGTGGGTGGGCCGGTAAGCCAGTGGAAGGCCTCAGTCAGATGACCAACAGCTCAGGGACAAGCGTTTGCCGTCCCGCGTCAGGAAACGCTTGTCCTGTTTCCGGACGAATCTTACCTGACCTAATCACACCTTCACTCTCCTGACGACCAACACCATTAACAATTGATTATTATTATAATCATGGGGAGCACTAAACCTGTAGGATTTTACCGCATGTGGGGGGTTGGAAGGTATTCTGGCTAAATTCAGGGAACCAGAGCACAGATCCAATTCCCTACATCAAGAGCCCTTCACCAGCGTCAAGAAACCTCCCTTGAGGGATCCATTTTTACGAACACGGGTAATGAATGGCCTGTGAGACCTGGTCGTAATGGGAATTGAAACAAACTCAGCAGTCGACTATAATGTATATTTTGCCTTCACCCACTATATACAGATATGTACACTATGTACAATATGTACAGATATAATAATAATGTGTCCATCACGGTGACAGATGGCAAAGCAGAAGCCAGAGAGAGTGCACGTACTCAACCAGCAGGTAGGCAAGTCTGCCAATGCTTTCCGCAAGTGAACCACGTTGCTTCAGCTTTGACGGGCTCGCCTGTGATTGATCACTGAAATAAGGTACTGATTTAACGATGGGTATCTTATCGATTGTTAAACCCTTAACATCCGGTTCGCTGGTTGGGAGGCAGCTTATATGGGAGTGTGACATACGCTGAATAAATTGTAACATAACTTTTGCATGCCACAACCATCACCACACATCTTCACACTTAACAACACCATTAACACCCTGTTGTCACATTCACATTCCTCACTACCAACCCACTAACACTATACCATACCACTAACACCATACTTCATTCCATACCATCATCACCATATCTTCACACACTCTCACCACCATAACCAACACCATACTAACACCACACCTTCGCCAGGTTGTTTTTCGACTTCGTAAACGTCCTGAGATTTGTTTATTGTGTTGCTTAATTGGGATTTTATCATGGCGTGCGTATAGGGCATGTTGGGCGTGAGGAGTCCAAGGCGCTGTCAAAACTGGGTGGCAAGAGAGAGAGGGAGATTAGCATTACAAAGACCTCTTGGCAGTGGTTACAGATTGTTCACTTTGTCAACTAGTCTTCGGAAATATTATCGTCCAATCAATCTGATTCTCACGAGAGTTTAGAGTTTCAGTTATTAAGCACAGCCGTAGCAGTAATACTAGTGATTTATTGCAAACTGTCAGCCTGTGGGAAACTAAATGACATAGAAACTGATTTTAATTGGTGAATATTTAGATACCTCTGTTTTTTTATTGAACGTTTTATAATCTAGTTAAGTACTTGGTTTGGCAATACATGTCTGCTGCATAGTTTAGCATGCAAAATGTTTTTTTATACTAAGGAGCACCACCGAACATTTACTCCCTGGCAGCTATACGCCAGCACCACGATGGTCAGTGACGCTCATTACGACTACGAGACTGAGTTTTACTGCTCACTTGTCATGGTTCAAACCCCCACCCGTTCCGTGATTTCACTACCACCTACCTACGCTCTGGCAACCCTTCGATTCAGGAATTTAACTTACCATTCAACTAGAAGTATGGGGGTTCGATCCCCAGCAGTATTGTTATTATTTATATACATCATTGGGCTAGATAATTGCATAGCCAAAAAAAAATCCTTCTAGCTGTGCGGATTTTTACGTACTAATTAAGCATGAGTTAAGGAATTGTCGAAAATGTTAGCAGAACAATACTTGTATTCCGGTCCGCAATGTCATCAAGCAGCAACACATGCCATCATATATACCAAGAATGGAAAAGCACCCAGAGTAAGACGGTTGTGTTGGTACCTTAGTTCTGGTAGCTGTAATTGTGATTGTGTTGGTACCTTAGTTCTGGTTGATGTGGAATGTTAACTGAAGGAGAAAAATAAGCTAAAATATTTAATGTTCTAGAGTAAGACTTTCATAAAAGCATGAAAAAAGTCTGAGAGCTACAACGATGAGACTGACGTACTTTCTTGAAAATACGTAATTCCTAAAAACTGCAAACTAATAAATTAGTAATAAATTAGACTAGAGAAGTATGAGTAAATCTCTTATATGACTGTTCACCTAGCTGAAAATAGGTACCTGAGTGGTAGGAGACTGATGTAGTCCATCCTAAGGAGTAAGATACAATAGCAAGATTTTGAAATGAGTGATGTAAGATAACTTAGCATCTAAAAATGAATACAGTGTAAAAAGATCAAAGCCATTTAAAATAGTAAACAGCAGAGGTCAGAGTGTTCACTTTAATCAACCAAATTAAAATTTAGAAACAATTACAGTTTTATAGATCATCTGAAAGAACCCTTTTGGGTTAGTCTTCGAATCCCTTGCGACCTTAGCCTCATAATCCCTTTTTGCTAAGGAAATGTTGAAGGATGAAACGAATACCCTTACTATAATGCTTGGCCTAAATTAGTATCATTGGTAACATTTATAATAATACTTCTTATAAAATAAAAAAAAAACTTTGCCAAAGAAAAAAAAAGGTGATACCATCTCTCCATAGCTGTTTTCCTCACTGGTAAATAAAAGTTTCAAAATCCCTCTGTAGGAAAGGAACAGGTAAAGTTTTCAGCAGCTCCAATATTTAACAGCTTTTAGTTTACTAATAACATCACACGTCCAGCATAAAGTGATTACTAACGTAAATTTTGTAAACTCACTGCGTAACAACTTGAAGGAAAAGTAGGCTACTGCTCAATAAAATGACACTGCCAACTTGAAAAAGACAATAACATAAGGCGTGGTATACTACGATACATATTTACGAAGTTACAATCAAACACCAAAACAAAATGAAGAACCCCTGAGCTAAGTATATATGGAATAACATACTTGTAAGAGACAAGGAACTACAATATTAGAGGGAAAACATATTTCTAGTAGAACATAATAACCTGGCTTGATGAACTACCTGACTGAATTCAAGGAGGCAGGACGAAGACCCACGAAAATGCCAAATACCAGAAGAGCAGATTAAATAAAAAAGAAATTGCAGGAAAGCTTTAAGTCATGCTTTGGAAGCATTTGGGAGAGACCTTGGTCGAGCAGTGCATTGATACACACTGATAATAGTGATCGATTCATATTGTATTTTTTTAATGACTGGTCAAGGGACCACAAGAGGTGCAGGAAGCAGGTGAGGACCTCCCACAGTCCGGTTCATGTGGTAGACCAGCACCAGCAATTTGGTCCAATCGGTTACGCCGAGCCCCGACTGCCACCAATGTTACACTTAACCCGGCCGCTTTAAGATGCCCGAGCAAACTGCGTTAATTCTGGAAAAAAATCACGCCATTCACATTTCTGAAGAGTGAAAATAACGGCAAAAAAGAGAGTGAATAGAAGCATCATTATCGCGGACTGACTCAACAGAATCGCCGTGAATTGAGATTAATTTTTATATTTTCTGAGCGGCAGGAGGAGGGCCACACAGGATTAATTAATGGACCATCGGTGTATTCCCAAGCTTTGGCTTAGGGGTCATAGCAACTCTGCACCGACGGAGCTGTGATGGTACTTTCATGCAGATTTTTCCGGAGGCGAAAGGAACTGAAGAGAGTAACAATTTCTCAGAATATTTCCACGGTCCAGTTCACTCTAGCGGGGTAAGACATCACCAAATATCCCCCACGCTAAAAGATCTTGCAGGTATCGGGGAGTCACGATCGGGCATTATCATCTTCCTAATCAGTACCGTCATCGCCCTCGTCAGCCAGAGCAAAAATTTCCCGATAATGTAGGAACCATCAGCGAACTCCTGCTAGAGTTCGTTCATGCATTTTCCTTGATCTTATTCTGTCTTCATTATATCTTCTTTAAAGAATATAAAGGCACATTACCGTGACTGGAACACTACACAAATAACCCACACAGAGGATAAATATACAATAACCATCATACGACGACGTTTCGGTCCGATTTCGACCATTTACAAGTCACAGTGTTACTTGTAAATGGACACATTTACAAGTCACAGTGTGACTTGTAAATGTGACTTGTAAATCGTACAAGTCGGACCGAAACGTCGTCGTAAGCTTCTCTATGTCTCCTATAAGATGGTTATTGTGTATTTATCTTTTTTTTTCTGGTGGGCAGAAGCACAGATTCTGTAAAACCAGCTTTCCATATTTAAGTTTCATTCTTTATATTATTCTTGTTCACTTCATTTCTTTTATCACTTCTCTCCTGCTGCTGCAGGTAATGTGTAAGCCAACTTGGCTTTTCGTACTTTGGTATATCGTTTATGAGCGCACAGTTTTTTAAAGCAGAGTTTATATGTGGCATATCTCCTTCCTCCTTCCACTTCTTAATCATTTTACTCATTGTGTCTACCACTGAGTAACTGATTACCTCTTATCTGTATTGGACTAAAGTCACTGGATGGCAAAACGTTTTTTTCAATAAAGATTCCCAAATGTTGCACACAAGTGTCTCATCAACCTGTCCGTTTTCTAGACCATTTACATCACACTTGAAGATGTCTAAAAGAGCATCTACCTTATCTCCCAATACCCGGCTGCGCTCCTCTCAAGCACACGAGACTTCATTCCAAGGATGAAGTTCTCCTTAAAAGACATCTAAGCTCCTTCAGACTGTGATGAAGGTGATGCTGCTTGCAATTACTGCTGTTCTGTATGGTTGTCACTCCTGACCTGACGATGCTGCAGCCTGCTGATCTTACTGATGCTCTTACTAATAATCATGTTGCCAGTGTTTTTATTGATGTTTTTCTTGCTGGTTTGTTACTGCTGGTCGTATTGTTGCTGCTGCTTCTATAACCGCTCTCGCTGTTGATGTTGCAAGTCCTACTTCCCCTACTGCGCTACAACTTCTGCTGATGTTGTTGCTGCTAATGCTGTAACTAGTACACTTAGTGTTGATTCGGTAACCAATATTACTTGTCTTGATTATAATATCACTGGTCATGTTGCTGATTATACTATCATAGGTCTTGTTGCTAATTATACTACTGATGTTCTTTTTACTGATTATTTTAATGCTTGTCTTGCACTGATTATACTACTATTACTGCTCTTGCTGCTGATAATATAAGTCTTTTTTATAATTTCAAGTTTATAATAATTCCTTATGCCCTGTTACTGCTTCTCTGTTTTTACGATCTTTTATATAATATTTCTACGGTGTTTTCCTGGTGCTCTGTAGTGCACTGGAATTATATCCGAATATGTGTAATGATTTCCTCCTGAGCTCTGCTTTTTTCGAATACTTTTTGCTGCTGCTTAGCTGTCTGCTGCTGATACTGATAAATTCACTTCGTTTTTTCTGCAATCTGTGTCAATGTTATTGCTACAAGTTGTGTCATGCGGAAGTGATGGACTGATGTTATTTTTACTAAACGGACCTTTATATCTTGCATGGCTCTGTTTGTTTTCTCTCTCTCTCGTGTTGGGTAAGCAATCACCGTGCCCCACCAGCCCCGTGACGAGAGTGTCGTTTTCGCTATTACAGCTCCTGCTTTTGCTAAGAGTACAACAGTGTATTCCTGCCGCTTGTTTTTACACACCGGCGCTTGTCTACTTTTCTCCCTCTGGTGTTTTTTCTTCATATTTCAGGGAGCCTCGCAACGTTTGTTCTTCAGACGGCTGTAAATCTCTCTCTCTTCTTGCTCCTTTCTAAGCTGTCAAGAGATGTATGCAACGATGACTGATATAACCTTTGCTTTTTTTTTTACGGTTCTGGGTACTAAGGCTGGAGGGTAGGTGGTCACCAGCACTGATTCACACCACTATGAGAATATTGGTGATGTTCATTTTATATTGTAATAATGATAATGATGACGGTTGTATTGGCGATGGTGATTATCGTAGCAAATGTTACAGATGAAGCTGCTTTATACACATCGCATATTGGGTTATTATACACATTTGGTTAATAAACATTGATTGCTATACACAGTATACTCATGCAGTATGCTATTTGCCTATTTGTTCTGATAGATCTACCATTGTTTAGTGTCACACGTCGACATTGTCAAGCCATCCATTGTCAAGTGCAACCAATACCACTGAGCTGGCAACAGTGGAGTCTTCCCTGTGTAATAATGAGCAGTCAGTAGAATTATTCTTCCTAGTTATATTTTAATTTTGATAGTTATGATATTTAGCATATGTTTAGATCTGATTCTTATAGTTGATTTTCTCAGATTTTTCTACAGTTTCTGATGATGGAGCGAGTTTACTCGAAACTATTCGTGAATAAACGATGTTTCAGGTAGCAGTGCTCGTTTTCATCTTCCATATTAGACCACACACACACACACACACACACACACACATGGGCACCTGACAAAACTAAGAATAGCGTTTCGACACCTTAGTACACCGTGTATGTCAGGCCCATATTGGAGTATGCAGCATCAGTATGGAACCTAAACCTGGTGAAGCAAGTCGAGAAATTAGAGAAAGTGCAAAGGTTTGAAACAAGACTAGTCACTGAGCTAAGGAATATGTCCTACGAGGAGAGGTTAAGGGAAAGTGACCTGATGACACTGGAGGACAGGAGAGATAGTGGGGACATGATAACGACATATAAAATATTGAGAGGAACTGACAAGGTGTATATGAAGTTGAAGACTTATATGAGTCACAGGGATGTTAGAAAGTATTTCTTCAGTCATAGAGTTGTCTGGAAGTTGTCTTTAAAGTGACGTGGTAGAGGCAGGATCCATACATAGTTTTAAGATGATGTATGATAAAGCTCACGGAGAAGGGAGAGAGAGACCTAGTAGCGACCAGCGAAGAGGCGAGGCCAGGAGTTTTGAATCGACCCCTGCAACCACAATTAGGTAAGTACAATTAGGTGAGAATACACGCGCACATGCGCACGCGCACACACCCACACACCACACCCACCCCCACATTCCACCCACACACACACACACACACAAAAACAACAAAAATAATTATAACAATAAACAACAGCAACAAAATAATAAACAAAAATAAAATAATAAACAAAAATAGAATAATAAACAAAAATATAATAATAAACAACAGCAATATAATAATAATCAACAGTAAAATAATAAACAACAGCAACAATTATAACAAAACCCACAATTATGAGATTTTTTTTTTTTAGCAACTTGTAGGAGGCACAAGCACTTGAATATGTGTGTTCTCCTAACTCTGGGGTGCACGTCAGCCTGGCATGAAGTATGGAGGGTGGGAGGCGAGCATCCTACACACCTCACCAGATAACCATCTCAAAAGTTATTGGCAGGTCGGTTGAGGGGTCAGGCACTCCTTACCCTCCTTTCTTACTACGACTCTTCCCTACCTAGTCACATCCCCTGCCACTCCTCCCTTCCCCCACCCTCACTTTTGCCCTTCTACACCCACTTAACCTCTTTCTTCTCCATGCCATACCGAGCTGCCACCTTCCTTTACTTCCTTCTACACCAACGTCATCCTCTTAACTCTTTTCTCTATTATCTCTATTATGCACCACTGTGCATCTCTTTTTCTCGTCTTTGGAAATAAGTCACTTAGTCTGACATTTCTGGGTAGTTTACACTATGTATGATAATTGTACTTATGTGTACCTGTGCCTAAATATACTTACTACTCCAGTAACCCTTTATATGCTACCCTTTATCACTTTTTCACCTCTCTCCTCACTTTAGTTACTTCTTTCCTTCACATATTTGCTTTCACAAACGCCTCCCCTAACCATCTCCTCCCACACATAGTTACATTTCCCTAGACTATCCTTCTTGCCCCTTTCCTCCTGTAATTAATAACTTACATGTAGTGGCATCCTATTTGCTCCTATTTGTGAAGTGGTACCCTATTTTTCCTTTATGTAATGATAGCCTATTTTTAACCTCTATGTAGTGGTATCCTATATATTCTCCAAGTCATGGAGAATATATGTAGTGATCTTATGATTATTACCATGATGTAGAGCTCTTATGATTATTACCATGTTGTAGAGCTCTTATGATTATTACCATGTAGAGCTCTTATGATTATTACCATGATGTAGAGCTCTTATGATTATTACCATGATGTAGAGCTCTTATGATTATTACCATTATGTAGAGCTCTTATGATTATTACCATGATGTAGTGCTCTTATGATTATTACCATGATGTAGAGCGCTTATGATTATTACCATGATGTAGTGCTCATATGATTATTACCATGATGTAGTGCTCTTATGAATATTCCATTTTATAACTCATTGTAGAAGAGAACTTGTGGAAGAGAACTTGGAATTAGAACTTATGGAAGGAAATGAGGTAAACCTGTGAAAGGGAATATGCAGAAGGTAACTTATGTAAGAGAACTTATTATAAAGGTAAAGTGACCAGCCACTTTTGTTTCCCAAAATAAAAGATTAAAAGATTTTTTTATGAAATATAGGAAAATTATAGTCATATTTAGACAAAAATAAGCAAAAATTTAATGATTTTTTTCTCCCTTAAATTTTACTATTTTATCAAAAATTTTATCATCCTCCCTCAAAATGCATCGTCTACCCTCAAAACCTGTTATAAGAACATAAGAATGGAGGAACACTGCAGGACTACTGACCCATACAGCGCAGTTCTTTCTCAAAACAAATCATTTCCACTCACCCATTTGTCCAACCTTTCCTCAAATATACCTCTAAACCTATTATCCGCTCTCTAAACGTGTCATCCGCCCTCAAAATCTCCATTCACCCTTAAAACCTATCATCCACCCAAAATGTATCAAGGGATCAAAATTGTAGGCCCATCAGCCATAAATTAAGACGACGTTTCGGTTCATCCTGGTCCATCATCACGTCACAATATGATCCAGATCGGACCGAAAAGTCTTGAATTCCTTCTCTGCAGTGTTGGTTATCTTTGTAAACTTCCCAATTATAAAATCAATAGGAATTTTTAAAGGGGTGGACCTGTAAGCAGTGGAAGTCCTCGTTCAGATGACCAAAAGCTCCAGTGGCGGGTCATCATATGACTAAGACCCTCGTCAGGAAACACTTCTCCTGTTTCCTGACGAATCTTACCTACCTACCTTCCCTACCAACGCTTCCCTACGGGGCGCTCTTGTCAACACCAGACTGAAGAAACCATTCGTAGCGAAACGTTTCTTTAATAAAATATCCAAACACTGCACATATGACGTAAGGAATAAAAAAAAATCATTCGTGACTTGTTAATGGTCCAAGTCGGACCGAAACGTCGACATAAGTTTCTGCAAGCTGCATTCGGACAGGTCTTGAATTTAAACTCGCTACTTTTATCTAAGGAAAAAAATATACTAAGAGTACTCAACATCTAAAATCTAAATACAATAAGATCACAGAACGCAGGTGATATCACAATATGAAAAATAGTGAGCTTCCAAGCGCTTTCGTGATTTCTCTCGAAGCGCTTCTCCTTAGCTGGTCTCAGTAACATAAGGAAAATCAACATTTAATCATATTAATTACATTTAAAATCACTAATCCTGCCCAGAAGGAAAGGAAATAAAATTAGAAATCTCACGCTCCTACACCTCCGTGCTCACCTCACCTCACATCATTCTTCCCGACTCTCTACTCACATATTATGCAAATTTATATAAAATTGAGAACAATTTGCTATATTATATCTCATTTTTCAGATGTGATCTTAACCTGTATGGACATCCTAGGGGAATTACCATATATCCCCAATCCAAGTAAATTTGTGTGTGTGTGTGTGTGTGTGTGTGTGTGTGTGTGTGTGTGTGTGTGTGTGTGTGTGTGTGTGTTGTAAAACCCTTATGATCAGCCGGGGTTGTGTTGGCAAAATGGGTCAGCGGACCCCTAGAACAACAGTCAAGTTGACGAGGTGGTAAACAGGGAGGCATGGCCTCAGGACGGGCTCTAGGTTTAAAGAAAACCTCAAAACCAGTTACAGGTATGACACAAATATCAAGAAGACACGAGCGTATTTAATTATTATGACCATGAAATTAACTCTTACACAGCTCATTTCTTGTATACCCACTACATTCATTATTTTCTCCTCTGTTAATGATTAATATCTAAATTACTATTTTGAAACAATCTAGGTCATTGGTTACTGTTGAAAAATCACCATCTAAGTTCTTCAAGGAGCTGGGTAAAAGACTCAACAGTGTAACTAGGGATCTCAGGACAGCTAGTTTTCTGTTCCAGCGACTCAGCGCTGCTGTTTAGAGGGGTAATGCATGCTGTATTCTGGGCACGCGCTCCAGCTCTGAGGAGCTGGATTAGATTTTCGCATTATAATCAGTGACAAACATGTAACAATATGTACTAGACATGTATCTCTCACACCTCGTGTACTGCATATGCCATCTTTATATATATATATATATATATATATATATATATATATATATATATATATATATATATAAATAAATCTTTGATATATTGTACCAATGTATTCATGTTCATGTTTTGTGTTTTCTGTCAATGTATTCTGTCTATTAATAAAGCACTCATTCAATATATATAAGGGGTGGTAAGATAAGAAAATATTCTAACAGCTCCGGGGAGAACCTCGAGTTTTCCCTGAGGTACGTTTATTGTCTTCTCTGAGGATGAGGGTCCCCAGCAAGTTCTAGAGGTGGTACCTCCCTATATAATATAATAAAAATAAAATATATAAATGTATATATGTAGGTGTGTGTGCATGTGTGTGCATGTGTGTGTGTGTGTGTGTGTGTGTGTGTGTGTGTGAGTGTGTGAGTGTGTGAGTGTGTATGTGTGTGTACTCACCTAGTAAAGGTGTGTGTGTGTGTGTGTGTGTGTGTGTGTGTGTGGTGCCGAATAGGTAAATTGCAACGCTCTTCTTGTCAAATAAGGCAAGCGAAAATTTGTGTATGCAATAATTTCGTAAAAAATAATTTTGAACCTAACGAAAAAAATATCTTTCATTGTGTTTGTTTATTATTAAATTATTGTAAAGTTATCTAAAACATATTTGGTTGGATTAGGCTAAATTTAATTGCACTTGTTATAATAAGGTTTGGTAAGTTTTCTAAGGTTCTTTTGGCGCAAAATTATTAATTTTTACATTAACATATATGAAATTTTTTTTTTTAAAACGTATAAGAGAAAATTTTAGAAAGGACTTAATTTTAAATGAGTTCTTGCTAATTGACCAATTTTACCCATTCGGCACATTAAATATAATTTATTTTTTACATACCCTACGAATTGCTTTACCTCATGTACAAAACCAAACCTTTGTAATGGAGTATGACAGAGTGGCTTAGCCACTTTTGTTTTCACCATTTTGCTATCGAGCAGAACAGGGCAGCCGCACATTATGGGAGGTCTCATGTATTTCTCTTGCATAATATGGCTGCTACATAGTGTTGGTGTTCCCATCACTTAATTCCCACGCATAATAGGGCACCCACGCACTGTGGTATTTTCACAATGTATCTCTCATGAAAAATAAGGTACCCCCCACACCGCGGGTGTTCCCATTATGTCTATCTTACACGGAGTCGGGAAGCCACCCATTCAGGTGTTTCCGTATTGAAACCTCCACCTGTTATCAGCCATCAGGGTCTTATCAAAGAAAGCAAAGAGGCTGGGAGATAGTCGTGGGTTACATGTGGAATGAAAATGCTCGTTCAAACACGGTGATCGTGCCCCTATCCAATCCATCACCTGACTAAACTTTATGCAACAAATTTTTGACATCGATAATGCGGTGCAGGGCAATATTTCCATGTACGTTACGACAATATATAGTGTTTATGACGCTACCAATCATCTTAATGACCACACACACATTGGAGGTTTTGCACGGCCAACCAGTATGCAAATTATTCTCCAGTTAAAGGGGGTCAGGCAGGAACCAGTGCGAGTTCTGGTCCAGGAGGAAACTGGCATACTGGAGCCTGTATGGGCCAGGGGCCCAAGACTATGTGATCCGGGAACAAAGGAACGATGTGCAGCACACCTGCGGCGTCACGCAACTGACTAAATTGACTGTTTCAAATGTGGTCAGGTCACTTACGAAGTTTAGATGAAGGATGCTTTAATACAAGTTACGTAACCTTAGTTTTAACAAAGAATAAGTCAGCCTCAAGTGATGTATCACAGACTTAAACGTTTTAATGCAACGTATACAAGTTTCTGGTGTTTTAACACAGGGTACACCAGTCTCTGGTGTTTTAACACAGGGTACACCAGTCTCTGGTGTTTTAACACAGGGTACACCAGTCTCTGGTGTTTTAACAAGGGTACACCAGTCTCTGGTGTTTTAACACAGGGTACACCAGTCTCTGGTGTTTTAACACAGGGTACACCAGTCTCTGGTGTTTTAACACAGGGTACACCAGTCTCTGGTGTTTTAACACAGGGTACACCAGTCTCTGGTGTTTTAACACAGGGTACACCAGTCTCTGGTGTTTTAACACAGGGTACACCAGTCTCTGGTGTTTTAACACAGGGTACACCAGTCTCTGGTGTTTTAACACAGGGTACACCAGTCTCTGGTGTTTTAACACAGGGTACACCAGTCTCTGGTGTTTTAACACAGGGTACACCAGTCTCTGGTGTTTTAACACAGGGTACACCAGTCTCTGGTGTTTTAACACAGGGTACACCAGTCTCTGGTGTTTTAACACAGGGTACACCAGTCTCTGGTGTTTTAACACAGGGTACACCAGTCTCTGGTGTTTTAACACAGGGTACACTAGTCTCTGGTGTTTTAACACAGGGTACACCAGTCTCTGGTGTTTTAACACAGGGTACACCAGTCTCTGGTGTTTTAACACAGGGTACACCAGTCTCTGGTGTTTTAACACAGGGTACACCAGTCTCTGGTGTTTTAACACAGGGTACACCAGTCTCTGGTGTTTTAACACAGGGTACACCAGTCTCTGGTGCTTTAACACAGGGAACACCAGTCTCTGGTGTACCCTGATGGTAGCACAACAGAATTACAATGGTAACACCACATCATCACATTGGTAGCACAACGGAATTACAATGGTAACATTACACAATAATACAAGCTGCACACACTGCCACATGTAATTACACATTCAACTCTCGCTGCATATTTCCTCAATAATTTTCCACTTCAACCACCGAATTCCCTCATAGGTTTTCCCTAAATCACTCTTAAATTAATTCTGGCCATTTATAGCATCCAGCAGATATCCTTTATATTACTGAAGACTAGACCACGAGACAAGACCACGAGACAAGACCACGAGACAAGACCACGAGACAAGACCACGAGACAAGACCACGAGACAAGACCACGAGACAAGACCACGAGACAAGACCACGAGACAAGACCACGAGACAAGACCACGAGACAAGACCACGAGACAAGACCACGAGACAAGACCACAAGATCGCGAGACAAGACCACGAGACCTAATGGTAAAGATTTTTATTCTGTTGAAGTTCTTTTTTAATTTTTGTTTAGTTCTAAGTAGCTTTCTTAAACGTTTTAGCTACATATTATTATTATTGTATTATAATTATTATAATTATTATTATCCTATTAGCACTGAAACGCTTAACACGTAGGTTTCATGCAGCCTCTGGGAAATGAGAGGTAATCAGGTTTGATCCAAGGGAAGGGTAGCTCTAAATCCTCTCGACCCTGTTTACTTAACTTACCGTGTATCAATTTTTTTTTATTGTTCTTGGGAAAGCGTTATACACTACGGGGTCGTACACTACCGGGACAATGGAAATCAGGTTTGATCCAAGGAAGAGGCGGCGTAACTCCAAATATTTGGATCAAGGGCCGATAATCAGCATCGATTCACCAACCTTGAGCTAAGGAAGTCACCTGAAAATAATGTTCGTAAATAAAAATCTGTTGGTCCACCATGACCCTTCATGGGATGCCAGTGAAGGGGCTCTTGAGCCAAGGAATTGAATTATCCTCTTCCTTCCATGGATCAAAACTCATTACATCCATTCCCAGTCGTTCTTTGACCCACTAAATTCCGTACGAGTTTAGCGCTTCCTCATAAATACAGCCATAATGCCTCAGCACGAGATATTTTCCCCCTCGACAAACTGGGTCTGTGTTCTGGCTTCCCTGGGAAGAGAAATCGTTTATTAGAGTAATTAAACCAATTTGCATATTAGTTACGTCTATTAATTGGAGTCGGGAAGCAGGGCCTCTTGATCAAGCAATTATCAATTCATTGTTCGTAATCAGAGCCAATAAAACCTTCTATGAAGCACCGTAATGCCAGAGGCACATGACTGACGAGGAGAAATTTGCCTTTTGCTTGGCAAGTAGGAAGGGAAGTAGTGTTAGGTAGAAAGTAGTAGTGTTAGGTAGGAAAGTAGTACTGGGAAAAGGTGAGGTAGTACGGTAAACCTTCCACTGAACGAACCTCGATTTCAAGGACTTCGAAAACTAGTGACACATTTCGCTGTATCAGTTGATTCAGAAACAGAATTGTTGGAGTCTCACGTTACGACTGGCTCGACCTATTACCTCGTAAATTTGCATTATTGAGAGAAAGAATAAGTAGAAAAGTAGTACTGCAGTAGTAGTGTCGAGAAAAAAGCTTTCAGCTGTAAGTAGGAAGACAGTAGAGTAGTTTGCATGTTAGACAGTAGAGAAACAGAATAGATGATGCGAAGACACAGATCAGAGGAAGACTTTCAGACAACGTTTCTCCTAAGGGGACAATATTTCGATGTTTGTTAATAAGACACAATGTGTTGGTTAAGGTATTTTAATTACACACAATAACACAAAAGAGGTTATACATAGGGGTTGGCGAGAGGTCTTGAAGTAAACTTTTTTTTATCGCATGTGAATGTTCCAGAGTTTAAAAAAGTGAATTGATTACAGCTATTACTGCTGATTCTAAGGATTATTTACTGCTATGGTCGCTTATTTTATGACACGTTTCGCCTCTGGTAAATCATATGGTAGTTCTCGGGGTTTCAGTGTATTGTGAATGAGTTAATAACATCGTTCTTCCTGCATAAATTTATGTTCTTTGGCTCTGGATGATTCACCTGCATATGCCGGGTCACAACTTCACATGTATGGTAGAACACCGGCAGTAAACACTGTTTTTCCTTTCACTAAATCTTTTTGTAGTTTTAGATAAAAAATAGTAATCCTGATATTTGCTTTTGTTAAAGTGCTGGTTGTTTGTTTGGCTGACAGGAAGTACAATGCATCTATTTGGGTTATATACTTCCTCAAGAGATGAGGGAGTGGAAGGAATCCTAAGTGCTTTTAACATGAATTCAATGGTGATTCCACGCTTGGTTCAGTTATTATGGCTAGCAGTGTCATATCTCGTCACATCCTGTCCAGAAAACTTGTAACCTTTCCAATACCTCAGCCACATAAATATACCATGTAGAGGTTGAAACAAGATTTTGCAGGAGAAATTTCCAGGGACTTAAACCAGAGTCAATAACCATATATACATGCATAGCAGAAGGGCGAGATAGTAACGCATACACTCTGTACCAGGACGCCGACAACAACCATGCGAATTTCCAATAAGACAGACTTATCTGGGAAAGCGATCGTCGCAGCTGATTATGGTCAGACTCAGCAGAAACAGCCATAACCAATATGATTTCTCAAAACTTTGGATCATTGACAATCCCCGAAGCTTTAGCGAGGATTATTCTCCCTAAACCCGATATTTGCGATTATCTAGCCTCACTTACTGTACTTGTGTGGATCATTGGAGTGTTGCACTTGTTTAAGAGGACTTCAGCGATACCTTCCAGAGAAACTTAAAGGGACTGAACGAGTTGCTTTGACTTTGACCAAAGATTACTGAACTAGTCTACCTTCACTTTACATCCTGTTACTGTGGAAGTCAACCCTACGTATGTCTGTCTGCCATTCTGGAAGTGGTGTTTCTCTGTCATTCGTTCCTTTGTATGTAAGACCTTAGCCAGCTTGTTGTACTACACTATACCGTGTTGATGTGCGCTCATCAGGGCTCAGGTCTATTTCTACGGGTGTTCAAATCCTCAGTTTTCAGTTTGAGGTGACCAAGTCTTCTGCTTTTATTTTTTACGGGGATATTGCATTTACCTCACACTGGACCATAATGGTTCAGAGCCAGACTACAGCATCATAGGCTGCTCCATATCTCTTGCCAGAGGAACCTATGTGTTGTTATGTTTTAAAGAAAAAACATACCACGGGTGGGGTTAGAACCCGCGATCAGAGTCTCAAAACTCCAGACCCGATCGCGGGTTCTAACCCCACCCGTGGTATAGTTTGTTTGCAATCGTGTCATTACGATTTCGTGAGTCTTGTTTTGTTTTAGTTTTGATTCAATTTCAATTTATGTTTTACTTTTTTCATTGTCTGATTCACGCACCAATATTACATATTTGTGTTTTATTAATTTGAGTAAGCCTTATAAACTTTTTTGTGTCTCTTTAAATTTTCCACTTCGTTATATATCCGTATTTTACATTTTTTTCGTAAAACTGGATGAAATATTTCAGGAATTTAAAGGCGTTTTGTTTACGGTCACTCATCACATTCCAATTTTCTATGTACACCTTCAATTTTCGACTTTTTTCATGATCTTCTAAATTTCTCCATCAGCCAGTGGAACTTCTCTTCAGAATCTCCCAAAAACAACTGTCATCGTTAAAGAACAACTTTGATGCCTCCTACTTTATCTTTTAATCCCTTCCCTGTCATTTTCATGACTTTTACTACCCCATCTATAAGTATATTAAACAACCATGGCAACCATACCTAAAGGTATATCATTCCAAGAGAATGGTGACAAAGAAACATGTGCAATACCTGTCTTTATTTGATAGACGTTTGAGTGATACACCTCTTAAAGAAACCTGGGTGTGGCACTTGTGTCTTTGTTATTTGTTCATCACCCATCGTGACATCACAGATCCCTATCTAAGGGCAACTTTCTCTGGAAAATAGTCCTCTTCTCTCATATATATCTCAACCTGAGCTCACTCTTCCCTTGAAAGCTCTTTACTTCATTTAGTTATCTACTAATTATTCCATAAATTTACTACCTCTCCCACACTGCTTCCCTAATCTGCCCCATTACAGATTTTTTACAAATCCAAAAATGCGACAAACGTTTTACAAATTTCCAGTTTACAGCTCCCTGTAAACTATTCTATGTATCTTTGTATTCCACATATTTGTCGGTACTCTGCCCTCTACCCAACCATTAGTGAACAGGACGCAACCTTGCTTAATTTTCGGTCTATTAATTTAATTCTATATCATATGAAGGGTAGGACCAACAGGTAAAAAAAAAAAACGTCTAACTGTGGAATCGAGAAGAGGGAAAAAATAAGGAAAAAGACAAACACAATTCTGACAATAAACGAGAGAAAAAAACGATGAAGAGAGAGAGAGAGAGAGAGAGAGAGAGAGAGAGAGAGAGAGAGAGAGAGAGAGAGAGAGAGAGAGAGGGAGGAGAGAGTGTGTCTACTCACCTTTGCTACCTAGTTGTGGTTGCAGGGGTCGAGTCATAGCTCCTGGCCCCGCCTCTTCACTGGCCATGTGTGTGTGTATGTACGCGCGCATGATCATGTTTATCTATCGTCAGAACTGACTGATCAACAATGAGTTACGTGACTGAGCTCAGGCTCCTGAGCCCCAGTCTCTCTTAGCCTTCACTTAATCAGTGCGATCTTAAATATCTCCCAAAGAATAATTTTTTTATTATTAAATTCTCACCACCAGCAATATGTTCCCTCATTATTCTATCATTTTCACCACCCTCCCCGTCAACACCGCCCCCATCAACCCTCACTGCCACACTGGCTTCAGGCACGATGGCACATAAACCTCATACCTGGTATTCTCAACTTGGCAATTAGGAACAGTGATGGAGTAATGAGGTGAGGGATTCTTCCTCACGCACCGCCGCTCGTAATCGCCTCGCTTACTTATTCTTTAATCCACTAATTAATCAGCTAATTAACGTCCAGTCGTGACGTATATCCACTGTGTCATTTGTAAAACCCGAGAGGATAACATCGTTACCAAAACTCGCGGTGTTACATTTGCATATCTTTCCCCGGGTGTCCGTGTGAATGTACGTGCTTGGGTGCGTGAGGCTATGTAAATGTATGTATATCCGGGTTTCTGGTATTATTTGTAAATGTGTTTGTTTATTTTCGCATTAAATCTAATACTGAGATAATCAGGAGTCCGTTCATGTAACTGCACTTACGTGTGTGTGTGTGTGTGTGTGTGTGTGTGTGTGTGTGTGTGTGTGTGTGTGTGTGTGTGTGTGTGTGTGTGTGTGTGTGTGTACTCACCTATATGGGAGTTACAGGAGTCGAATCACAGCCAGTGGTCCCACCGCGTCGCCTCGTTACTAGGTCCACTAGTCCGGCTCCTAGAGCCGGCTCCTAGAGTGGGTGTGTACTAGCCTAATTGTACTCACCTACTTGTTGTTGCAGGGGTAGAGTGATAGCTCCTGGCCCCGTCTCTTCACTGGTCACTACTAGATCCACTCTCTCCCTCCTCCATGAGCCTTAATATACCTCTTCTTAAAGCTATGTAGGGATCCTGCCTCCACTACATCACTTTCCAAACTATTCCACTTCCTGATAACTCTATGACTGAAGAAATACTTCCTAACATCCCTGTCACTCATCTGAATCTTCAACTTCCAATTGTGTCCACTTGTTGATGTGTCCCATCTCTGGATCATCCTGTCTGTCAACTTTCTCAATTCCTCTCAGTATTTTATATGTCGTTATCATGTCCCCCCCCCATCCATCCCTCCTGTCCTCCAGTGTCGTTATGTCGATTTCCCTTAACCTCTCCTCGTAGGACATGCTTCTTAGCTACAGGACTAGTCTTGTTGCAAACCTTTGCACTTTCTTTAATTTCGTGACGTGCTTAACCAGGTGTGGGTTCCAAACTGGTGCTGCATACTCCAGTATGGCCCTAACGTATACAGTGTACAGTGTCTTGAACGATTCCTGTGTGTGTGTGTGTGTGTGTGTGTGTGTGTGTGTGATGCTAAGGATGATAATATATGGCTATGAGTGGATGAGGATCAGTACATGGGTGACTGAGGATCAGTACATGGTGACTGAGGATCAGTACATGGTGACTGAGGATCAATACCCATGTGACTGACGACCACAACACTGGTGACTGAGGATCAACATACAGGTGAACCAAGGATCAATGCCTAAGTGCATGAGGATCAACAACGCAGAACTGGAAAATTAACCAGCTGGAAGTAATCGTAGTTTATCCCAGTTGTTTAAAGTGAATCACTTACAGTCAGTTCACAGACGCACATGGTGAATAACCCACAGTCAATTCACAGACGTACATGGTGAATAACCCACAGTCAGTTCACAGACGCACATGGTGAATAACCCACAGTCAGTTCACAGACGCACATGGTGAATAACCCACAGTCAGTTCACAGACGCACATGGTGAATAACCCACAGTCAATTCACAGGCCCACATGGTGAATAACCCACAGTCAGTTCACAGACGTACATGGTGAATAACCCACAGTCAGTTCACAGACGTACATGGTGAATAACCCACAGTCAGTTCACAGACGTACATGGTGAATAACCCACAGTCAGTTCACAGACGTACATGGTGAATAACCCACAGTCAGTTCACAGACGTACATGGTGAATAACCCACAGTCAATTCACAGGCCCACATGGTGAATAACCTACAGTCAATTCACAGACGTACATGGTGAATAACCCACAGTCAGTTCACAGACGCACATGGTGAATAACCCACAGTCAATTCACAGACGTACATGGTGAATAACCCACAGTCAATTCACAGGCCCACATGGTGAATAACCTACAGTCAATTCACAGACGTACATGGTGAATAACCCACAGTCAGTTCACAGACGCACATGGTGAATAACCCACAGTCAGTTACAGCGCACATGGTGAATAACCCACAGTCAGTTCACAGCGCACATGGTGAATAACCCACAGTCAGTTCACAGACGCACATGGTGAATAACCCACAGTCAGTTCACAGACGCACATGGTGAATAACCCACAGTCAATTCACATACGTACATAGTGAATAACCCACAGTCAATTCACAGGCCCAATGGTGAATAACCTACAGTCAATTCACAGACGTACATGGTGATAACCCCAGTCAGTTCACAGACGACATGGTGAATAACCCACAGTCAGTTCACAGACGCACATGGTGATAACCCACAGTCAGTTCACAGACGCACATGGTGAATAACCCACAGTCAGTTCACAGACGCACATGGTGAATAACCCACAGTCAATTCACAGACGTACATGGTGAATAACCCACAGTCAATTCACAGGCCCACATGGTGAATAACCTACAGTCAATTCACAGACGTACATGGTGAATAACCCACAGTCAGTTCACAGACGTACATGGTGAATAACCCACAGTCAGTTCACAGACGTACATGGTGAATAACCCACAGTCAGTTCACAGACGTACATGGTGAATAACCTACAGTCAATTCACAGACGTACATGGTGAATAACCCACAGTCAGTTCACAGACGTACATGGTGAATAACCCACAGTCATTTCACAGTCGTACATGGTGAATAACCCACAGTCAGTTCACAGACGTACATGGTGAATAACCCACAGTCAGTTCACAGACGTACATGGTGAATAACCCACAGTCAGTTCACAGACGTACATGGTGAATAACCTACAGTTAATTCACAGACGTACATGGTGAATAACCCACAGTCAGTTTCGAGACGTACATGGTGAATAACCCACAGTCAGTTTCCAGACGTACATGGTGAATAACCCACAGTCAGTTTCCAGACGTACACGGTGAATAACCCACATGGTGAATAACCCAGTCATTTCACAGACGTACACATTGAATAACCCATAGTTTACAGACGCACACGGTGAATAACCCACAGACGCACAAGGTGAATAACCTAAAGAGTACGCCCTGAATAACTAGCCAACTTCTTGACGCTGTCAGGGTCCGGTCAATGCTCATGTGACTGTAGCAAACTCTCAGTTTTTTATCGCTTGCAAAGCTGACCACAAGTGACGGCGCCTGAAGCGAGCTGGGCTTAATCCCTGACTCCGGCGAGCATGACACTTGCTGAACTGTAGTCTCATTTCCAGTTTGAAAGGTCACTGGTTTCGAAACAAGCAGTTTCCTTATAGCGCAATTTGCTAGTTGAGATCCCCGGGTAATCTCACCCTGAAATCCATCTACCTCTTCGCCCCCTCCCTCATCACAGGACGCTCTTCTTCCTGCTGTTTCCTCGTAATCGGACAGGCATCCTTTTCTACTGGAACCGTTTTTTTTAATAACTCTTCAATTACCACTAAAGTTAGCAAAGGTTAGGCAAGAACGCGAGCTTATTAAGCAGCGTTAATGGGTACTACCTCCAGGTTCTGGTGCCTCGAAGGATCAGCATGTCGCCAACCGCTGCTAAACGTGTTCACCTCATTCTCCCCCTCCTCTCGCTTCGTTTTTCATTTCACGCTCCGTTACCTAGCCTTTAGTGTGGCTCACTGACCCATCTCCGCAGCATCTCTTCCGTTGGATGGAAGCCGGCGAGGCAGCCTCCTGTTTCCCTTCAATATGCCTCCACCTCCGACTGCCGTGTTTCCGCCACATCTAGGACATTTGTTCACGGGACATTTGTTGATCTGACCTGTGTTCACGAGACAATTTTTCACAGGACAAAGACTTATTACAATAAATAACTGGATTTCCATCTTACAAACTGAACTGTTTGCCACTTTTTTCCTCTCTTGCTTATAAAATCTACAACTACAGACAATTTAATTACTTATGACTCTAATTCCTCATTACTTGCTCTATATAGCAGCGATTTGAATGTAACATATTTGTTTATAAAGCCAAACACAGATATAAACAAAGTTTTGAATAATAATAATAAAATAATATCCATTTCTACAAGTACAGTACATGTACAAGGTGTACAGTCCTAGCTGACATCAATGACATACTATATAGAAAGCCGCTTGTTATGCAGAGCATTTCGGGCAAATTAGGTCAACTTTGTCCCGGGATGCGACCCACACCAGTCGACTAACACCCAGGTACCCATTTTACACTGATGGATGAACATAGACAACCGGTGTAAGGAAACACATCCAATGTTTCAACCCTCGCCGGGAATCGAACCCGGAAACTCACCGTGTGAAGCGAGAGCTTTTGCCACCAGGCCACGGACCACCAAAAAGGTTATAGAATTAAAAGTTTGTGGATTGCCTCCACTAAGGGCTCTGTGGGCATGATAAAATAACGACCCAGCTAGAATTGCATTAAAAAGAAACTGTCAAATATTCTCTTTGTTTCTCAAACAGAAGTTTTAAAAAACATTCTAAAGAACATTGAAGAACGCAGAACAGTACCGAAAGGAACACTTCGATCCTTTGCTCATCATCATGAACTGTGTCAAGTTAAACATGCTTATGGAGAAAATAACAAGATCAGTCGATTGCACGACTGTTTCACTACTAAATTAGGGCTAAGTTGTATCTTCGGCAATACAGATTGTATCGAGGTCTCAATGGCATGGAATGTAGTGCATGGAGACAGAGACATGTCTACAGTAGAACATTCTTTCATAATTTGTTTAAGCATTCAACTATTCAGAACCCTTCACGAAATAACAAATCACTTCATTGTTAATGGTAAGATAGCTGAAATCTTAAAAAAAAATATCTGAAATCTTAAAAAAATATCTGAAATCTTAAAAAAAGTATCTGAAATCTTCATGTTGTCAATATTTGAATTTACTTGAAAATGTTTTTACATATTTTCTGATGAATGAAATGTAATTCAGCTATGCAAATAAATATTTGAAATCACTTTTGTATATTTAAAAACGTAACTATGCCTTTGTCACACACGTGCATCATCTGGGTATGTTTATTTTGCTAACGTTTGGCCCTCCAGTGGCTTTAAAAATACAGTATAGGGACCTAAACAGAGGATTGTTGTAGAGGACGTAATTAGTCCCTCAGCAGGTACTGAGCGTCGTGTTCTTGACGACTGAAACACAAGCAAGAAGATAGGAGCTTATACTGGTGTCAGATGAGGTGCAGCAGATGAAAACCAACCACCTTGTCACTGGTATGTGTTCCCCACCAGTGGAGGTGGGTAACGATATAGGAAAGCACTGGTTTGGTAATAGAGTTGTGGATGAGTGGAACAAACTCCCGAGTACCGTCATAGAAGCTAAGACGATGTGTAGTTTTAAAAATAGGTTAGATAAATACATGAGTGGGTGTGAGTTGGACCTGACTAGCTTGTGTTACTAGGTCTTATGTAGTGATCCTTCCTTAAGTGGAAGTGACCTCACGAGGTGGGTCATTGGTCTAAGCAGGGGCGTGACATGGACCTGCTTCGCATGGGTCAGTAGGCCTGCTGCAGTGTTCCTTCTTTCTTATGTTCTCATACATAAGAGTTGCGCCAGAGATTAGCAAGAAGGTCATGGCGATGTCCTCTGTATCAAGATTCTGTGCGTATATTCGTGTAAATTGTGAGAATACTTATAAGTCCTGTGGGTATAATCGCGTGTCTATTGAGAATACTCTTGACCCGTGAGTACACTCGTATATCCTGTGAAGATATTCGTATGTCCTATTAGTATACTGGTGATGTGTGAGTAAATTTGTCATTTAAGTATGCTCATGTACACTGAGTATACTTGTGTTCCGTGAGTACATCTGAGAGGTCTCCGAGCATACTTGCATCATATGAGTATATATTCCTGACTTTCCAATATACTCGTTCACATTTGTAACCTATGAATTCATCTGTGACCTGTGTGTATACATGTGATCTTTCAGTAAGCATTTCTGACCTGTGGTTAAGTGCATCCTGCGAATTTGACCTGTGATAATAGATGCGTGACCTGTGATTATAGATGTGCGACCTGTGATTATAGATGTGCGACCTGTGATTATAGATGTGCGACCTGTGATTATAGATGTGCGACCTGTGATTATAGATGTGCGACCTGTGATTATAGATGTGCGACCTGTGATTATAGATGTGCGACCTGTTATTATAGACGTGTGACCTGTGAATTATAGGTGTGTTACCTGTATATTATAGATGTATTACCTGTGTATTATAGATGTCTGACTCTGTGATTATTGATGTGATCAAGTGATCACATCAATAATCACAGGTCAGTGAATATATTCGTGTAGTCTCTCTTACGTATTCTTAGAATTATATGAGAATACTCGCAACGTGTTAGTATACTCATGTATTCTGTGAGTGTACTCATCACGTGTGGGTATATACGTGTATTGTGAGTATATTCGCTCCCTGAGTAAACTCATGTGTCAGGTTATCTAATATGCTTTGATATATTTATCTCTGATATGTTATTCATGCCATTTTTTACCTCCTCAACTAACATACGCACTGTCGAGGCAATGTTGTATACTAGCAATACGCAACGAGCGTAAATGATTTACAAACATTTTATCTCATACTAGAAGAGGATTCGTACCCATGTGGTCACTCTCCACGAAGGTAGAGAGTGGTTTATGAATTGTATTCTTGAGTCTCTGTTCATATAGATGTGAGGAGCATAGGTTTGAATCCTCTGTTGGGCTTTGGGTGCACACTCATGTGTCAAACACACACACACCCATAATCCTCTCCATACACGTTTCAAATTAAAAATTAGTAATTCCATCAATGATGGAAGGAACTATTAACGGTGTCTCGTAGCTCGGTTAGTAGCGCACCCAGTTCACACATGGAGATCCATGGTTCGATTCCCGGTACTAGCGTGGGTCGCATCCTGAGGACAAACTTAAACTAATGTGCCCGAAATGCTCTGCATAACTGATGTCAGCTAGGTCTATATAAGTTGTATCATGTACATTATTATTATTATTATTATTGATTATTGTGTCTCCCGTAGTTATCTTAGTGGAATAATTCTTTAATTATTACCTCATTTCCCTTATGAACTCTCCCAGCTCAGGCTAACAGATTTCAAAACATGAAATAATATGACAGGGAAACAAGGTTAGCTTTTTGTTCCCACTATGTAACTCTTACTGAATAAGGAGCACCACAATACTAGTGTACCAAGCTCTGTTAAAATTAAATGAGTGAAGCATATACACACCGGGAAGACAATGTTAAACACATGCCTCCGCCCCCACACCTGTCACTACAGAGACGATTTAACATATTCACCCTCTACATCTTTCACTAGAGACCTATGTTTAACAGCCCCACACACCTGTCACTACAGAGACGATGTTTAACATATTCACCCTCTCACATCTTTCACTACAGAGACCATGTTTAACACATGCCTCCGCCCCCACACCTGTCACTACAGAGACAATGTTAAACACATGCCTCCGCCCCCACACCTGTCACTACAGAGACAATGTTTAACACATTCACCCTCTCACATCTTTCACTAGAGAGGTAATGTTGAGCACAGGCTCTCCCCTTCAAGTAGTTTCCACCTCGAAAGCCTTAAAGTATTTTATCATTGCGTTCCTTGGGAAGAGCTAAACCCATAGGGGGTCACACAGCGCATCGGGGAAATGGGAGGCTTTAATGCTCGATCCAAGGAAGGGGACGGCAGGACAAATTCCCTCTCTAGAGCTTACCAGCATTCCTCGCGAGACTTTCCAGTCTCGCGAGGGAGGCCAGAGGGTCAAAGTCCCTTCCGGAGGATCGAACCCTCAGCGTTTCACGCACATCAAAGTCTGCCAAGTGGCTGTCGCCGGCGCCCAATTACTAGCCTTAACATATGAGGTTCTCTGACAGTCACCCTCTTGTTTATCTGGGAGATGACGCGAATTAGAACTAGAAGAACTCTCAGGTAAGGACCCACAAGGGATGAGGGGTGTGTGAAAATAAATGAAGAATAGGTGGGGTAGAGGAAAAGACTACAGAGCAAAGAAAAAGCCGGGTCTAAACCCAACAGAAATAACTCGTGTTTTTCGTTTAGAACTGGGGAGGACGTAGAGGCAAGTAGTCTGAACATGCGAGTTTTCTTGGACAAAATCGTTCAGAACTGGGGAGGACGTAGAGGCAAGTAGTCTGAACATGCGAGTTTTTTGGACAAAATCAATTTTGTCATACTCCCCGCCATATATATTATCCTCACACCTTTCTCTTATCCATACACTGTTTTTCATGCTTTTACAATATTTTTTGCCCTTACTGTTTTTACTACCCTTACGCTGTTCTTACTACCTTACATTGTTCTTACTACTCTTACACTGTTCTTACTACTCTTACACTGTTCTTACTACTCTTACACTGTTCTTACTACTCTTACACTGTTCTTACTACTCTTACACTGTTCTTACTACTATTACACTGTTCTTACTACTATTACACTGTTCTTACTACTATTACACTGTTCTTACTACTCTTACACTGTTTTAAACTCTCTTACACTGTTCTTATTTACTTCTTACCTGTTCCCCTTTCTATCTTATATGATCTTCTTCTCTTGAACTTTTCTCTCTTGAGTGTGTTGTGTTATGTTTGTTTGTTTTATTCTAATTTGTGTGTTTGTCTGTCTGTTTTCCTGCTGAGACAGTGGGTTTTTAGAATGGTTGCAATGTTTTAACCCCACCTTACCTGGTCGATCTCTCTTACCACTTGTTTTCTTACTACTTGGGACACTGTTCTTACTACTCTTACACTGTTCTTACTACTCTTACACTGTTCTTACTACTCTTACACTGTTCTTACTACTTTTACACTGTTCTTACTACCCTTACACTGTTCTTACTACTCTTACACTGTTCTTACTACTTTTACACTGTTCTTACTACCCTTACACTGTTCTTACTACCCTTACACTGTTTTGAAAGTTCTTTCTCATGTCCCATTGATTCTTTCGTATATTTAAGTTCCTTGAGTAACCCTCGTTCCGGTCCCATAGATATCAATGAGTATCTTATATGATCATCTCTCTCTCTTGATACTTTACTCTTCATTGAGGTGAGTGTGTGTGTGTGTGTGTGTGTGTGTGTGTGTGTGTGTGTGTGTGTGTGTGTCTGTCTGTTTTAAGTTTCCGGTGGCTGAGACGGAGGTGGGGTTGTAGGAGAGGAATGGCTGGGAAGGAAAGGGAGAGGAAAAGATAACTATTAACGGCCCCTTGAGCCATTACCGGAGTCAGCGACTCTCGCGTCTTCAAAAGCCACTTCCGGTTTTCTTACACCGTGGGACATCTTTGATATTTGGGACTCCGTGCAAGGTTGGAGAGCTAGAGGAAGCCACGCTTTGTGTGGGCTCAATGGGAGAAGCTCTGACATTAAGACTGGCCTGCGTCGTCATCAATTAGCGAGTTACGCGTCCGCCAGCACGCACGCACGCACACACACACGCAACACACACACAGCACACGCGCACACACACACGCACACGCACACGCACACACACACACACACACGCACGCGCACACACACGCACGCACGCATATGCACACACAAGGAGCTGTGACTTGACCCCTGTAACCACAACTAGGTGTGTGCACACACACACAATAGTACCAGAGCTGAGTGGGATGACCTATTAGGAGAGGCTAGAGAAGCTAAACCTGACATGCCTAGAGGACAGAAGGAACAAAGCTGACATGACTGCGACTTACAAAATACTCAGAGAAATTGACAGGGTGGATAGGGAGAGTCTTAGAGGCAGGTCCCATATAAACAAGATCACAGATGGAAGTTAAAAGCACATATGGGCCACAGGGATGTTAGGAAATACTTCCTTAGCCTTAGAGTGGTCAGAACGTGGACCAACCTAGAGAGGTAAGTGTTAGAGGCTGAACAGATACACAGTTTTGAGAATAGATATGACAAGGCTCACGCAGCCAGGAGAGAATGTGTTTGTGTGTGTGAAACAAGCACACACAAACAAACACACACAACGACCACATACAATAGGTCAAGTATCTATCGGCAAGTGCTTTTGACAACCAGAACCAATGAGAACTGACGAAGTGTCACCGTTGAGTTAGAGAGCCAAGGCACTATTTGGACTGCTAGCTTAAGTCAATAGAGGCCAAACAATGATAAGGGATCGAACATATCCGCTAAGCTTAGCTATTAAGGATGTTATTAACTTACGTTTGAATTAAATGGGTACAGCTGAAGAAAACTAGTTAAGCTAGCACGAGTAGGCCTTTTATAAATTGACGCAAAAATAACCAAAATAGGTTACAATTATTTTCTATTTACTGGGTGAGTTTTATTTGGACATGTTCGGAACATGTAAAACCATGAAAAAATCGTTTACAGATCTTCTATATAATCATGATTTAAAACCAGCACGACAATTAGTCAAGTTCTTTCAGAAAAAAAAGACCATTAACTTGCGCTCACGTACAATTATTAAACAATTTATGGAACTGGGATTTGGTTAGTTCATCTAGATTATCAGAAAAGCTGATTTGAAATGAGTGGAAAACATGTTTAGAAAGCTAAGACGCATCTAAGCTACAGGGATTCTACTTAGTACTGCTTTTGTCTCAGTGACGAAAAAATTGAATACACTCCTTACGAAAGCAAGACTCGGCAGGCGATGCAACATCCCCAATGAAAGCAGGGGTGCCACTAGCACGTTGAGAGACAACACAATAAGTGTCAGGGGCCCAAGACTGTTCAACTGCCTCCCAGCATACATCATGGGGATTACCAACAAACCCTGGCTGTCTTCAAGCAGGCACTGGACAGGCACCTAAAGTCAGTACCTGACCAGCCGGGCTGTGGTTCGTACGTTGGACTACGTGCGGCCAGCAGTAACAGCCTGGTTGATCAGGCTCTGATCCAACATGAGGCCTGGTCACAGACCGGGCCGCAGGGGCGTTGACCCCTGGAACTCTCTCCAGGTATACTGAATAAGGAAGTACAGGTAAAATCAACACACTGCTTAAATGCACAGAAAGTACTTATTAGAGTGAATATATGGTAACTACTAGAAACGAGGAGTTTTCTGCCCTCTTTTGCAACTAATGTTTGTAAACACAGCTTTCTGAACAATAACTTATTTTGCTTCAACTTGGCTGTAGTTATCATAAAGTCCACGAAACTATGAACCAGTAATATCTTTTGACGTAGTTTAAGACGCAACGAGACACCTTGCCATGCAGCTCTAATGATAAGGTAAACGGACATTATAGGAAATATTACAGGAACAATATAGACAAATGGGCTATAAACGGTTACGTGTAATGATCTGAAAGCAAGACTAGGGAAGAGGAAAGCAGAGTCAAGGAACAATTTAGGAAATCGGGTGAAGAGGACTTTACAATAGACACTACATCAGAACTGTAGGTCACACTGTAGTGTAGGTCACACTGCAGTGTAGGTCACACTACAAAGCTTACGAATCAAATTAAGAAATATGAAGAAGTAATCTTTCAAGCCGCTATTTACAAATACATAAGAACAATCCTCGAGTATACAGCACAGGTGTGGAGCCCATCTTTAGCAAAGCTGGAAAAAGCACAGATCTTTTCTAGTTGGTACTGTAATTAAGAAGCAAAATTACTAAGATAGGGTACAAATTACATAAGTGAGATCAGATAATACATGATCACGACGTATAAAATACCTCGGAGATCGAGAGGATAGAAAAAGGGTAGTTTTTATGGAAGGGCACAAGAAAAGTTAGGCACAAATGAAAGTTTAAGAGAAATATGCCATAAAATCATTAGGGAGAACTTTAAACAGTGTTATGGCAGTGAGGAACTGAAATGAACTAAACAACGGTATAGTAATAGCTAAATCTACTACGACGAAAGTCAACAGGTGGGTCCAAGAGCCGAGTCTCAAACCTGCAAATATTCATCAAATTTATTTTCTTCAACAATCATTACAAAACATGTACAATGCAATCTTCTGACAGAGGATTCCAGGTCTACTTTTCTTAATTAATATTTTATTGAAAGGGGATCCTGAATTATGTACAGGAACGAGTTAGAAACGATACGTACCATATTACTGAACGCCTATTATAATTTTTTTCGCTGAGACCCTTATAATAAACATAAATCCTTCACACATATACTGCCATACTTACATTTCAATAGTTCGCCAAATCTCTAAATTCAAGTGCTTCCGAACACTCTGATCTAACATACTCGCACATAAATCAAGGAACGGGTGGGGCTTGAACCCGTGATTTGTTTGCAATCGTGTTACTATTATGATTTCGTGAGTCTTGTTCTCTCATGGCCGCTGGATACTTAACCCATATATCCCAATCCATCTTTCAGACCCTATTTTCAGTTTTTCTTTGACTGTTCCCAGATTACCGGATTCCGATTTCTGAACGCACAAAAATCGGAATCTGGATCTTCTATAATAAGGATTCAAAACACCAAAACAAATCATGCATGATAATATAAATATATTTTTGTTTCCCTTTGGCACTGTCTCTCCCATTTACCAACAGGATCAGAGAATTGCATTTACTCCCATTACTGGATTTTCTCACTGGGACACTGTCTCTAACCAGTGTCTTGTATTGTAACTTCATCAGGACACTATCTCCGGACAGTCTATAATAAAATGTTCTTGGCCATTGTTTTGTGCTGCCACTCTCCCAGATGTGTTGATAATTTCTGTAACAACTATTGCTCGGACAGTGCTGGCATCAAGTCACTGTATATAATGTACTATTGAAAAAGCGACCATCATGCTACTATATACACTGTACTTTGAGTACAGTATACAGTGTACTAAATACTATACTCACCTGATTGTGGTATTACTGATCCTGGTATTATGCAGTGTATTGTAGAGAATATTGTATAAAAAAAAAAACCTCTCCATATATAATTCAGTTTCCGGGATTTGTTCTGAAACCGGAGGCGTATTATTCCTGGTCAGTCAGTGGCCAGGAGAGTGAGGTGAGTATTAGTTAGCACGAGAAGAGCGGGAACTGGACCAGGTCGTCATGGTATGGTGTAGGTATGTGGGTGGTATTTTTGGCCAAGTCTAGGCCATTGGTTATGTTATTGTTATGTTTTCACGATTTTCCTTGTAGGCGCTAGTGTGTGCAAGGGCCTGTGTTTATATATTTTGTTTTACACACTAGTAGTAGTGACCTAATGTAAGTGAGTAAAGGTGATGTTGGTATGTAGTAGTGTAGATTGTAGGTTGTATATATTACTTTACTATTAAGTATATTATATTTTTGCATAGGTGAGTTTTTGTGTCCTTCCTTATAATAAATTTAACATTGACTAATTAACGTTCCACATTTAATGTGAAGGTACAAGATGGCCCTAGAGTGGTTTCTTTTTCTATTTTAAATAATATAAATGCCCTTAGACTAGGCAGGTCGTTTATCCTTCAGGAGCCAGGACTTTTAATTGCATTACGCAGTCAAAGGCGTAACACTGGCCTCACCTCTTTTAATGCCATCGTCCGGTTTTACATAGCCTTAGACTCTTGAGTTCTATCTTATAAGCTACTTACTGAATTCGTCTCTACCTCTTCTTCGCCCATCTTATTCTCCACCCTAACTTACATGAAAAAAAACAAAGTCCGGCATCTCTGTGACACTTTCTCGTCTTTAGCTCTCATTTATGCTCCCTTGCTGTTTCCTCTCCTGTCAGTCTATCCCTGTCTGGCATGTCAAAGCCTGTCAGTCGTGAGCAGGCCATTTCCTGTTCTCTTGTCTTTCTTGATAGTAAAGTTTAGTTACCTTAACCTTTCCTTTATTGTTCGTCCTCTCAAATCTTTAACGATTCTGGCTTGAAACCTTTGATCTTTGTGTTCAATCTTGCTTGATCATGTGTTGGCTACACGCTGCTTTTCCATACTCTATAGTGGCGTGACAAACCAAAGTTATTCGGCTAATGAGCGCCTCAGGTGATATCCTCGTCATTATGCTGACTCCTAGATCATTTTCATTTGTTTGTGGTCTGCAGCCTTTTTCCTCCTAGGCTATAGTTAGTGTCTGGTGTTGAATTCTAGCATTTACTTGTTTGATCACTCCTGCAGCCTACCTTTCCTAGTCACAAGTGTCTCAGGAATTCTGTATTGCTCAAAATCAAAGATGCAATATAAGAGTAGGGGACCACTGCAGTAGACCAGCTGGTTCATTCATCCTTTTCATTAGATACTTATTGATACATTGTAGTGCCTTTCCTCTTATCCCTGCAAGTTTCTCCAGCTTGTGAATTAATCTCTATAATACGGAGCCAGTAAAACATCATGTAAGATGTTTAGGTAGCTATGCCATTAAGAATTATTTTATTTATTATAACATTTGTATTCTCTGTAATAGCAACGCTCTTCTTGCCGAATAAGGCAAGCGAAAATTTGTGTATGCAATAATTTCACAAAACAAAAATCTGAACCTAACAAAATAAATATATTTCATCGTGTTTGTTTATTATTAAATTATTATAAACTTATCTAAAATATATTTAGCTGGATTAGGCTAAATTAAATTGTGCTTGTTATAATAAGGTTAGGTAAGTTTTCTAAGGTTCTTTGGTACAAAATTATTTATTTTTACATTAACATAAATGAAAAAAAATTCTCTAAACATATAAGAGAATTTTTTTTATAAAGGACTTAATTGAGTTCTAGCTAATTGACCAATTTTACCTATTCGGCACGACATATATATATATATATATATATATATAATGTACTGTATGCATAGTGGTTTTCAGAGGAAGAAAACAAACAACTCTGAGAAGAAATCTCTTCATTTTTTCCCCTGAGTGAAGTCAATTCTCTTTTTTAAATATGAGAATGTGCATATTAATGTACGTATGTTACATTGTAAGATGCGGTATAGGTGGTAAGATACATGTGCAACAGTTAGGTATCTTTATTCCGAAATGTTTCTCCTACACAGTAGGCTTCTTCAGTCGAATCCAGAGGATTCGGCAGATGCAATGGAGATGTAAAGACTTTGTAATCAGTCTATCTCCCTCGAAGACGTTCTTATATATTAAGAGTGACAACGAAATTATTTATAAGTGTAATAAATATATTATTGAATTTCTTTTTTTCTTTAGCTTATTTAATAAGTGTCCTGGGACTTCTTTATTACTTATTTAATAAAATTAACTACGGTGTCAAGAGCTAATGACCCTCATGGGTGTAGTTGTTTAGTGAATCCATATATTCACTGACTTTTTTTTTAGACCTAGTTTCATTCTGGAGTAAACTCTCTTGTATAGTAGAGGAGTGTGTTTAACCGGCCTAGAAGAGAGGAGGTGCATTACATTCGTTACTCTCTCTTACTTAACTCCGGTTCGACGAGACATATTTGTTATCATCTGTATCTGTGTTGACCGCCATTTATGAACATGTTACTCTCCAGGTGTTCCACCACTCTGCTTATATTACTTATTGAGTACTCTGAAAATCTGAACGCCTTTTCCCAGCTCTCTGGTAATTGCCTTGTTTCTAATGCCTTTTAATTCTTTCCAATACTTGAAAAGTTCATTTGCGGTCTCATGACCACTGTTCATTTCGTTTAGTAGCTTCATGTTTAGTTATGGTGAAATTAATTAGACTATTGTCCTATTTCTTGCCTCTTAATTTTTTCTGAACGTACATGTTTCCTCAAAGAATATTTCCTTAATTCAATTATTCAATTCGTCGCATACTTTTTTTTATCTTCCTGTACTGACTTTCCACCTCGCTCATTCTTATCACCTATATAGTCAAACTTTTGCAAGTGTGGCTGTGGTGTGGGTTGTAGGGGTTGAATTTCAGGTCTTTGCTCTGCCCATTCAATAACAGAAGGCTACTCACATTAAATTCTTGGCCTGTTCTTATCAATATGTAAGGAAGCTGCCTTCCCCATTTTCTAGTCCAGGTAGTTCCACTTCCTAAGGTCCCCTCAAACTGAAGTATTTCTTGGCGTCCCTGTAACTCATTTGAGTCTTGCACTTCATTTATGTCCTCAAGTCACT